>JAODPA010111635.1:0-11660 GCA_025585075.1 Nepenthes mirabilis
TATTCTTTGTTCATTCTCACATTATTCATCAATACCTAATAAAAAAATAAAGCAAAAACATTTATTCATTCGTGCCAAACAAATAAGAAAATATATATTCCCGGCTCTTTGTATATAATTTTTTTTAGATATTATTTATTTTATTTTTACCATATTGCATTTAACCTATAGAACACTTGTATTCTTCCATATCAGATCTATCCCAGCAAGGAGGAGAATTCACCTTGTTTCCCAAACAAAAATCCACAGAAGAAACAGACACACAGGCAAACACATTATTGGGGAAGCAAGATATATTCCACAATCAACTTGCAAGGCCAGCTTGAAATGTAATGAATTAGGATTTAAAGTTTAAATCTCCCAAAATATGAGATACACAACAATGTCAGATTCCTACTCTACCCACCACCACCTCCGCCACTGTCGCCGTCACTGTTGCCGCCAAAACCCATGTGCTGCAAGGCCATTGTCATCTGAACTGTACATCTCAAAAAACATTCACACACACGCGCGCGAGTTGTTAAACCCAGAAGCCATTGTTACAACCTCGCCTTGAGAGAAGTCCGCCGTGTTCACTCATACTTCCCTTTGAGCGGTAGAAAGCCAGCTTGCTTCTGACCATCCTTAACGGACCAGATCGATTCCCATGCCTTATCGGCAAGGCGACCCTTTCTCCTGCCAAACTTGAAGCAGAAAACGGTCTGTTTTCCACATCTTCAAGCGGGCCAGAACTGTACTCCATTGTTATCAGAGATGAAGGTTGGCCGTAGGTTAAGTGAGGGGAAACTCCACCTGCATTCCACCAACTGCTATCAGATGGGCCTAAATCACTTCTGGAATCGAGATCAGGAACCGAAGAATCCTTCTGGCTACCACAGTCGGCACAGGTCTCGTCGGTGTCATTGTAGATAAGCTTCAAGGCCTGCACGACTTCACCCATGAATGGCCTGTGGGTCACCTCTGGGTGCACACACATTGAAGCAATGGCTGCCACCTTTGCAATGTCATCAAAATTGCAGGTTCTCGCCAAGGAAGGATCAACTAACTGCTCCAAACCTTCTCGGGTGGTTAGAAGTGGCCGGGCCCAAGTTACTAGGTTCTCTTGACCAGGAAGCTTAGACATATCTACGGGTTTTCTTCCAGTGAGAAGCTCTAGCAGGACAACCCCATAACTGTAGACATCACTTTTGACAAGCAAATGCCCCGTCATTGCATATTCAGGAGCTACATACCTGCAATTTCACTAGCAAACATTCAGAATCTCTACTATGTAGCAGCTGCAAACAATTTGTAAACTGACCATCAAGGAAAAATGATGGGGATGCTTGGGAAAAATGAGGCCTGGGAATGGTCAGGTATGCACTATCTCTATCACTTCATTACAAAGAGGTAGTCATTGTGATTGGAACCCGTAATTTCTATGAAACAACGGAAAAACCTTGCAAAACCAAGACTTACAAAACGGTTCATGGGTTACAATGGATTCCTCAGGAAGGGGGACCTATAAGGCAATCTGGCTGCAAAAATATCAGGTAGCAAACTGAAAACAGTGCTGCCAAAGCAATATCCTAAATTTTCTTTTTTTCAAAAGAATAATAATAAACAGTTCCAACTTAAGAGAAAACAAGTCAAAAGCCATCTTCCTAGACAAAGGAAAGCTATCAAAGGATAATTGCACACAAAGAAAGTAAGTTGCAATGGCAAAGAACAGGTAGCAGGCCAAGCCACGCAATAGCCCATTGGGCTTGAAAGCATGAAATTAGTGTTGACCCACAAGAGACCATGCGCTGGAATATTAAAAAGGATGTTCTAGTATATAAGGCTTTCCGCTTTATGTATTAGGAAGGATCAGATAGAAGCAGCTTTCCCATGCAATGTAAAGAGGTTGTTTCGATAATTTGAACCTATGATCTTCCATTTATAATGGAACAATTTTATTGTTGTTCCAAGGCTCATCTTTATTGTGCAGAAAAATATTATTTTTGGCCAACAATACAGTACTAAAAGCTTAAGCTATGGAGTAGGGGCACAAGTTTTATTCCATGAAAACAAAAAGAATATACACTAATCCCAAAGCTCATCTTGAAAACTCATGCATGAGTTTCTATAACATTAGATATTAGATGTAGTTTTTTGTCTGTCAGGACTTAAATCAATTTAAATCATTTTCTTAGTCACAAGCCTATGTTTTTAACAAATTATCACATAGAATGGCTACCTTATTTTATTATTTGTATGAAGGAATGGGGTATGATACACAAATTCTGAACACTTCGCAAAACAAGGGGCAACTAAAATAGATTGTGATTGGATATCCTCCAAGGATCTTTACCTGGGAAAAGAAATGGATATAAAACCATGGAACAGAAGAAATAATAGAGGAACAATATTTACCCAAAAGTTCCCATGACCCTTGTAGAGACATGATGGCTTCCTTCAGTTGCCTCTCTGGCCAATCCAAAATCTGCTACCTTTGGAGTAAAATCATCCTCCAAAAGAACATTACTAGCCTTAAAATCCCTATGAATTACTCGAGGATTAGAATCCTCATGAAGATAGGCCAATCCCCGAGCTGCACCAAGGGCAATCTTCATCCTTGCATCCCAATCGAGAGGTCCTTTTCTCCTGTCAGTACCTGAAACACCAAGAGATGAGTAATGCATAAGATATTGCACTTAATGCAAAGTCAATACCATATAGGAATCCAAATAGGTAGCTAAAGTGCTATCATTTTGGGTGCTTTAGTTGCAATGGCAAAAGTGGAGTGGTTCTTCGTAAACAGAGCAACACAAAAAGTAAAAATGAACTGTACCATGCAGGTGCGACTCAACACTGCCATTGTGAACAAGCTCATACACCAAGCAGCGCCTGTGTCCTTCAATGCATATTCCAATTAGCTTCACAAGGTTACAGTGATGCAGTCGGCTTAGCATCTCTACTTCTGCAATGAATTCACGGTCTCCATTCAGATTATCCCTGGTAAGCAACTTAACTGCAACCTCAGTTCCATCTTCCAAAATACCATGATAAACACGCCCAAATCCTCCTTCTCCTAAAATTCTTTTTGAGCTAAATTTTTCCGTAGCTTTCTCAAGTTCCGTGAGAGAAAATGTTTTGACAGATAGAGCACAAGTTGGAGTAGTGGAAAAGAGAGACATAGATGCTGAACTTGCTACACTGCTTGATAAAGATGATGCGGTGCCTTCAAAATTCACAGTATAAAATCATACCACTGTAAATGTAAACATTCAGATATTCACAGAGGAAATTGTTGCAGGAATAGAGACTCAGATAAGACAGAAGAATTTAACAGTAATGGAATTTGTCATTTAGACAAACAATGTAAGCTTCAACAGAATTCTCATTATAGACCATTAAGCCAATGCAATACTTTACAAACATGAATTGCAATCCAGTAAGTTCCAGAGAATAAGGACTGCTTAATAAATGAGGGAATTCAACTTACCATGTAACAACAAAATACTGACATGAGCAGAAGCTGCAAAATGATAAAAAAGAAGAGCCTACACAGAACTAGCAATAAATGACATGAACAATGATCTCGAAGTAGTGTCCAGATCAACAAATAAAATCTTCAAAAATAATATCAGAGTATTGTTTCAGAAGCACCTAATTTGATTCATATTGGTCAAATTCCTCTGCAGATTAAGAGACCAAACCAATATAAAAACTAACCTGTTTTCTTATTGATAGCTGGTGTGAATGCAGGCCTGACTACACCTGACGATTTTCTAACCTTCCTGCACTTTATAAGGATGAAAACAACTGCCAAACAAACCACCAAAAAAACTAACGAAGAGAAAACAATAATGAACACAATTTTGGAATTCATTCTTGGATTTTTGCCAAGAAAATTAGCAGTAATTGGTTGCTGCTGGTCTCCACTGCTTCCACTTGGACCACTCCCAGTGTAACCCCCAGATGGCAGTGAAGGAATCCCTGAATAGACAAAGCTTCAGATTCTCTTGCCTCAGAATTCTTAGTGCTGAGATAGTCATGGTTTTATTGAAAATGTACCTGGATAGTTGATGTAAATCACATCATAAATACCAAAAAGTGTGCTATTTAGTGGTACCTCCTTCCGCAAAAATCTCGCATAAATCAGTGTTGCTGTGGTATTATCAAACTTATCGCCCAGTGGGACCAAGTTGATATCCACTACTGTTCTTTCCTGATTTTGGCCATCAGCAGTTGCACCCACTATTTGCACTTGACTATGTCTAAGATATGTGCCTGCTGCAACTTCAATCTCCAGTTCATTAACCTCTGGAAAGAGAGCATACACGGCTATACTCAAAAGAAGTCGGATTTTCATTGGTAAAATACAGCCACAAGGAGATCCTATGGGAGTTGAAGTAAACGGCTCCAAACATGTTTGACCACATCCTGCAGTATAATCTATGTCAAGAGAAAACCCACACAGACACATGCACACATACACACACAAAGTAACAAGAGCACACTTACACACACAGAGAGGGAGAGAGAGAGAGAGATGGAAAGGCAGAGAGGGAGAGAACACAAAGGAAGACAATTTAGAAAACAAAGCATTTAAGCACTTCACCCATGTCCATGACTTACAATTAAAAAAGTGTTGAATATAACACAATGCATTGCAAGAAACAATTTGCCCTTCTTCTGCTGATCAGGGTTTGCTTAACCAGTTGTATGACATCTTTTTTTTTTTTTTTTCATACTCCTTTGTAAGCTACTGCTGAAGCTTTTCCCGTTGAGCTATAGTTGCCAATTAGAGGCATTTGCTCTCGTATAGGGAATGCCAAGGGTGTCATAGTTATAGCCCTGGACTCCCTTGGGGTTAAGCTTTATTTGGAGATACACTTCAGTAAATAAAGCTCACACAACCAAATAATATACAGGACGCAATGACCAACCCGTAAAACTTTCACCTGCAAGCCAGAAACAATATACTCTCATGTGCAGCATCCTAATACAAATAGAAACCACGAAATCTCTAAAACCACCTCCCCCAATACAAGATAACGAGGTTCAAGCTAAGTTCATCAAACTACGTTGCGTGTTCACAATAGCACATAGATCAAAATGCCATAATTCAAAATGTCGAGGATGTAGAACTTGCATACTAGCGACTCAGATTGCCTCTTAAGCTCAGTTTAATACTCCTATTTTGCAGCTAAAATTAACTAAGCTACTTGAGCTTTTGAAAAAAAAAAAAAAAAAGAAGAAAGAAAGAAAGAAAGAAAGAAAAGGAGGCAGAAACAACAAAAACCTGAAGGATATCGATTTTATCTTAATCTTCAAATATAGTTTTGAATGATTGGCATAAGCATATATTTTGATTAATATAATTTAGGCTCATTTGTGTAGAGAAAATAAGAGGAAAAATAAGTATTTCAAACAAATATAATTAAGCAGAAAATACTAGAAATAAGCCGATGAGATGGGGAAAAAAACTGCTGGAAAAAACTAGTACTAAACAGAATGGGCTTCATGCTAATTTTACGTATTTCCACTTCACTCCAACGTGACTCATCTAGTACACAACAGTTGGATGTGGCAACGTCTATCTCACATCACTTCTGTGCCTTTTGGCATTTAGTAGAAATAAGTTAAAAGAGCTGTCAATCTTTTCAGAAAGTGTAACACAAAGGTTACCATGTGAATGGGGCCCATCTTTAGGAAATTATACAGTTTTCGTTCCTTGTGAGGGGAGGCAAGACCATGAATTAATAAAAGCTTCAAAGAATAGGAAATTGTTAAAGCTCTTCATTATCCGATGATAGAAGCTCCAAGACAGGATGTCATGACTATGACATTTGTCCAACCAAACTAGGGAGTTATGATAAAAATGTTTGAGAAAAATCAAATTACATGGGAGTCATCAGAAAAGTAGAGCATCATGGGATAAATGCTACTAAGATGCTCTTCTAAGTGCCACTTCATGGATAGATCAGTGGAAACCCCCTTTAGAGCTACCAGGAGATCTATGGAGCTTTGAAGGTGCCTTCTCTTCTTGAGGAGCATCATGGAACATTTTCTCCAATAAAGTTGTTGCAAAAAGAAGGTATATTTGGGCAACCTAGAAGAGGAACAGGAAATTTATGTTATCATTGAGCCTCTTATGGGGACAAGACTCCTTTCCCAGAGATGATGGATTTTGTGGTCCTAATCATATATTTCTGGAACGATGGGAATGTTGATTTATCTTGTGTTGACATGCTGGATTTGCTGATTCATACAGCTCCCTTAAGCAAAGTTGTTTGGTTATATAGGCAGCTAAAAGTTTTGATCCATTGTAAAATATCCAGCTGTACTTTTCAGGGTGCCTTGCACTAAAATGGGTGGCATGCTACCCAAGGCTCCAATATTGTGGGTTTGGAGAGATTAAATATATGGAACTTTAGCCCAACATTGCAATGAATCCCCTTGCACTTTTATATATATATATAAAATATCCAGCTGTACTTTTCAGGGTGCCTTGCACTAAAATGGGTGGCATGCTACCCAAGGCTCCAATATTGTGCGTTTGGGGAGACTAAATATATGGAACTTTAGCCCAACATTGCAATGAATCCCCTTGCACTTGTATATATATATTGATAAGTAAAGATAACGACAGAGCATATCTAGAAGATGCACAATAGACTCAAGGCATATGACATTTATTTTGCTATAAATGAATTTACAGGTATGCATTATAAAATATCAATTTACTACAAAAACAACTATTGTCATTTACTAACAACTTCACTTTATATGGACAAGATTATGATTTCTAAAATGTCATACCACTAATGAAGGTAAATATAAAATTTTAAAAAATAAATTTGAAAAAATAATCCAATATATCAAATTTGAAATATATGCTTATATTATCTACATAAATTTTATAGGAAAGTTTTTTGAAAATTGGAGAATTACTTCAATGATATCATGCCTTGCTAATGGACTCGTGTGCAAAGGAGATGGGGTGTCCATCTGCCTCGAAGAAAATTTTGCGAACTTGGGGATGAATGAGATTACTGAAGAAGTTAAGCAACTGGTGACGTTCAGCATACACACTACGTAACAACTTGTACACATCCCAATCAATAGCAGAACACCCATCCACACCAGTCGCTGAAGCCAGCAGTGGCAATCATCTTCCCACTAAACGAGATATAATTTCCCTCATACAATGTCAATGTGGACCACAATCGGTCAATGAAAATTCAACACCGGCTAAACCATTACACTACTTGTAGTCTAACCATGTTTTGAAGTGCAATCAATCTGAGCTTTAGATTTTGGAGTGATGGAAGGCTATAGAGTATACATCCCTTGTACTCGCTTCAATGGCATGGGACCTGTTAGCCCCACCTGCAACAACCGTGTCATCCAAGTCCACTTTCAATGCAAGTGGTCAGGCAGTAGATGAGAAATGAAGCAATATGACATTGAAACCATTGAAACACGCATTTGTTTAAAGATTTGTTAGACGCAAAATACCGATTACAATATACAATAATTGAGCAGCAGGAAAGAAGATGATTCAAAAAGCTTCAGCTCTAGTGAAATATAAAAATGTGAGTACTAGTACATTTAGTCTTAATTTTTTAAATATATATATGATGTAACAGAAAAGATTTGATTAATAAATAAGACCAATTTATTCATATCCCTTTGTCTATATCTTTTAATATAATATTTTTAGGCCCTTTTGGCCTGCATTCTTTTTTTGACACAATCAGTCCTAAACCGGGTCTAGTGTCACGTTGAGTGGGTGTTGCGGCTTAGTGTCGTGCTGACACCAGTTAACACCACTACTATAAATGCAAGGATTATAACCTCTAGCCATTTTCAAGAAAGATGCTCCAAGGCCTTGTTCCGCACAGTTTAGAAGTGTTTAACTTGGGTAACTTTGACCAACATCACAACAGCGCGCATTCCTAAATCAATTCAACCTTCATGTGGATTCAGATGCTAAATGAAGCATCAAGTTGAGTGGTCAAATATCCAAATGAGGTGTCTAACTTGGATCAGTTAGATGGTTAATTAGGAACTATCCTTTCACAGGTAAGGAATTTAGTAACATGAGAATAGGGGGAAAAAGGAGCTCAAAGTCTTAAATAGTGTAATAACAAAGGAGATGGTTCGAACATATTTGAGAATTAGGTAACAATGACACCTAATCCCTTTGAATGTTTGATATAGGCAATTTTGCAAAATGACCCATAGCTTAAATCACAGTGCCGTAGTTGTGACCCATCTGACCATATCGTGTCAGTTGCAATGACCGCAATTATAAGATATAGAAGTGCAAAAAATTTGATTAATATATGTTCTAAGACATCTAATGAACTTTGCTGATAAATTTTTATAATTTGAAATGAGTACTATAATGAATTTTTATTTGCAAGTATTTTTTGAACTCAAATTGTTTGACTCAGATAAATCTTTCATTCATGTAAACCAATTCTGCATGAAGATGATATAACTTATTACAAGTAATAAAAATCATGGGCTACCCAAGTAATAACGAACATAACATGAACATATACCAAAAATATATCATAATTGATCTTTTATAAAGCAAGTATTTCAAAATAATATTATGTTTTAAAAAAGAAGAATGAGTAGTGTTCTTATACATATACTTGTACGTGAATAAGGACATTATTGTGAACCACCAAAAAAAGTTACTGTTATGATAAGATTAGATAGATAATAGGAACTACTAATCATTGAATCTGTTTGGACAAAAATAAGGATTTTTTTAGTGATCATGTGATATCCATTTTTCCCTTCTTATTCAAAATAGTACATGAATGAACACCATAGTTCAATCAAATGAGAAGAATTAAAGTAAAAAGTGCCATAAGAGTATCCTTGGTCTAAAAAAAGTGGAAGCAATCCAATTCAAAAATAAAAGCACTGCCAATCTAGAAATGATTTTCCATTAATCTTATCACAATATTTAGTTAGGAATAGGATCTTTGAGATAAGATATTATTTTGAATTAAATGTTATCTAGCTTAGCCTATATAAAGGGCTCTAGGTTTTTATTATACAGAATTTAAAGTGATTCCACAAAATTAATATGATAATAGAGCTTTTGGTGGTCCCATTTTGATCCACAGGACCATCACAAGTTTGATTCAACTGTTAGTGGACAATGTTCTTTGGCGCCCACGAAAACAGAGTCTCAATCTCCTTTATCTAATAGTTCTCCGTGTCATAGCGATCACTTTACATCATACTACAACTGTTAGTAAATTGACATAAGGTTGCATTTTCTTTCCATGAATTTGGTCGTTGCAGAATTTTGATTTCTCCATAATTACAGCTGCTGTAGAATTTTGATTGCTCCACAATTTCTGTTGGCATAGAATTTTGGATGATGCATATTTTGGTTTTTATAGTATTTTGGTTGCTTTGAAGCAAATTTATGAAGAATTTTTGAAACTTCCCATTAAATTAAGGGAGGATGTTAGTGAATAAATACATTGGTTTAAAAGATTAGAAAAGGTCTCAACACAATATTTAATTTGGATTAGAATCTTCCATATGAGATACCTGACATTTAAATTCTGAATTTAATTTCATCTAGTTAGCCTATATAGGCAACCTTCCCTCAGATAGTGGCAGACACAGAAGAGTATTCACTTGGATAGGACACACTAGAAAACCTTTTTAGAAACTAGATTAGACTACTACCCTTAAGAACCAAGTAGGAGAAGTTGCGAGCTAGCGAGCTTTAGGTTTTCATTATATGAAATTAAGTGCAATCAGCTCAATTGACAGTACTTACAAGATAAACGTTAGAAAGTCAATGTTCATGTACAAATAAACTGAGTATTGTAACAAAGTCAAGGCAATACTTAAGTCAAAGTTATTAATTATTCTCAATTTTCACCACCAAAAGGAGTGTCTTGGAGGATATCCTTAAATTTTTATCTGCTAAACTACAAATATCGTTTGGGTGCAAATGCAAAAATTTTGATATGCACTTTATTTTAGTTTTTCTGGTTCCAATAGGTAGGGGATATTAATCGGAAAAGCACAAGCCACTTTGTACTCTGTATCCTCCTTAAATCTAATTCAACTTTGCCATCCTTTTTCAGCATGCATCAATGGAGATGCAAATATGCAACCAGAGCCCTTTACATGGTTCTGTTGTTACTGTTCCAGCTGAGGGTAAGGTCCAGTCAGCAGCTGCTACAGCAAATTATACCAAAGACTGGCTTCTAGGGAAGAGAATATATTGATAGTAGCAACTAGCAATACATTTTCCTTCAATTAGATAGATTCCCTCTCTAGTGTCTATTCACAAAAACGGAGTGATTAAGAGAACATTCCCTGTGTTCTATCGAAAAGAAAATATTATTTTTAAAGTCACTCGTTAAGTGAACCTTTCAAACCAACTTGAGGCGACCTTGTATCAAAATTCGACCGAGCCAGAATAATTTTTCCCACATCCCTTGATCATGAATTTAGACGAATTTAGTTGGAACATTGGGATTGCAAAAAATTAAATACCCCACTATGAATTTAGAGCAGTCCAATGTATACTCGTTGAAGTTCCATAAAAATCTAATATCCTTTAAAGGTAGGAGGGAAGATGGTGTTCCACTCCCCACCATGCTGGGGTGTCGTAGTGCGACCAGGCGCTATATCACCTAAATGAGATACATTGAGATGGAGAATAGGCTCTTACGATGTCATGAGGACGACCGAAAATCTCCACAAGGCCTGGTGCAAAGTGGACACTATCCAACGAGAGCTGACGGGCTCAATAATGTCGGTAGTGTTCAGGATGGAGGACAATGCAACACTCGTTGAGAAGGTTTTGACTAACTAACCTCGTGTGGCAAAATATAAAAAATGGCACAATTGGATCATCTAGTTGGGAAAGGCTAGCCTTGACTTGGAGAAATCTTGGCACTACACAGTTAATTTCATTGAGTAAAAATGGGACTGTGACACCTTACAGAATTCTTCAGGACTTTGAGCTGATTTTTCCAGTCTTGGACAGATTTTAGAAATGTTTATGTACGTATATATAAATGTATGTGTGTATATGTATGCACAAATACATGTATATGTATGTGTGTGTATTCCAAAGGATTGTTGCAGCCCACACCCATCATAAAACAGAAAGAAAACAAAAAACTCCATGAGATTTTCAAGTGGCGTTTTATTAGTAAGTTATAAGCTACTGGTCAGAATAAATGAAGCGCCTAAAGAACACTTTCATGAAAGCATCTTTGCAGGTATAAAAAATAAAATTTCCTCCTTTTCTTTTTCTTTGGTTGGCTCTCTGGAAGGAATTACTGCTTCTATTCTTT
Source organism: Nepenthes mirabilis (assembly GCA_025585075.1). NCBI lineage: Eukaryota > Viridiplantae > Streptophyta > Magnoliopsida > Caryophyllales > Nepenthaceae > Nepenthes > Nepenthes mirabilis. The sequence continues at coordinate 11,328 of JAODPA010111635.1, forward strand.
TAGATCACCGGATAAGAATACATCAAATAAAAAGGTTGCATAGTTTCAAATTCTGGTATCCCAGTTGAGGCCCATCACCAGCATAAATGGGTCACGGCTACAGCAACTATAAATGGTTAGCAGAGGTTCCAAACTGACCCTAAGGCGTAGAAATAGGAGAATTTGAGTAACAGACGACAATTTCTAAGTCACTAAGGAACTTTGGTGGTATTTTTTTAATAATATGGAGTATATATTATTGTGAATATTTTTTGAAAATTCAAGTATTTTTAATTGAACTTTAAATTGTGTGACTTATGTAAATTTTGTTTATGTGTTATTCTATTATACATC
>JAODPA010111646.1:0-15265 GCA_025585075.1 Nepenthes mirabilis
TAATATAAATTTTTTTAAAGTCTAATCGTATCTTTTAATAATTTTTTATTATATCGTATTTTTAATAATATCGTGCATTTTTTCTATACTGGGTTAGGTTATTTGCAATTGCTTTCGCAAAGAAAGAAGATTGAATTTCTAGCATCTCAAAACTGCCACACCTCCCCTCGTAGAATTTCATCTGAAGTTCATAAATCAAACACAATTTCCAAAAGGTTTTCCGTTTCGTGGATGTGAACCAAACATTCAACGAGATGGAAAGGTTGAAATTGGATTTGGTGGCCGTCGAATAAATAAAATAACACAAATTTCAATCATTCGGCCCGTGACTTGTTCCACAAGCAGCGTGAGTGCTCTAAAGCCTGAAAATTGAACCACCCGCTCACGAGTTAGGTAAGTTGGATGTCTTCCGTCAAGTGTCTCCCACAAGCGGTGGGGTCACTTCTACCATACGTAGCTATTTTTCTTTTCTAACTGTGTCGACGTACGATAGAATATTGACACTTGATAGACCCTCAATGTTAGCTTCCGCAAGCACAGGACCTATGCTCGAGTGGCAGAATGACAGGATGATCGCGCTCTATTGGCACTGTTGGAACTCGAACGCTGCGATGGCTTTCAATCCTTCTATAAAAGCCTAGCATATAATTTGGTTTAACAACATTCATAACACAGAAGAGAAGAACGAGAAGCTATGGGGGGAGAAGAAAAGGACAAAGTTGGAAGCCATTTTGATTGAAGATTGGGGAACTAGTCTGTCGTCCCATTTTTACCATTAATTGGCATATTGTTTCAAGTTTAGTGAAGAATATATTTGCCAATTCTGATTTTTGTTTACGCCTCCTGTTTTATTCATTTCTTGTACATATCTTGTGTTTAAATTTCTGGGTTGTTGATATTCACTTGTGCTAGAGAAATTTGTATCGACTCCAGCACATCAAGAGTGAAATCCATATTATATTAGTCTTCCTATGATTTGTTATTGTTATTTCCTCTGTCTCAAATATTTACCGCTTTCAGTATTGGGCATGGTGGATTGTCTGCAGTCGGTCCAGTTTCTAGAGTTTATTTATAACAAAGGAATCAAATTATAACTTATTTTCTGAAGCTATACAAAACTGCTCCTTGTACTAAAAGCAAGGGCTGCCGAGTGCATACATTCACACCGTGGCAGTAGTACTCATCAATGGGCTGCTTGCATGCCTCAAATCATCCATCGACAGGAAGGCGAAGGCCTTAGCCTCTTCAAAGCTTGCTGCACGTCTGAATCTGAGCAATAATAGTCAATCATCAGCCATTCATCAACACCCGTAGCCCTCTTGTTTTCACTCCTACCCGGTTTTTCATGGCTTGATAGAAGTTCATCTTCTCCAGCTGAACGGGCAAACTATCAATGGCGGTCTCTCTCAATGAGCATTCGGCTTGCTCTAGATTAATTCTCTCGAGCGGAAGAGACTGCCCCTGTTTTGATGTCGTCTGCTGCTAGTTCAATCCCTAACCTGTTGAGGTCGTAATTTGGCGCAGGGAATGAGTTGTATGTGTGATCAGAGATCTCTCCCTGGCTCCATGAGATCATAGCTCCGAGATCTCTGGATAACAAGTATGGAATGTTGTATGGTTCGGATGTCAGGCCTTCTGATTGCCGGAATCCAGTTTGGCTTAACAAGGAATGCACCGGATGCTCGTGGGCTTCAGCTTCTTCCTGTTTCATCAATGGCGTAGGCAGCATCATTTGTTAGTTTCAAGAAAAACTTGCCGAAAAACAATGGAAATGAAGGATTGCCGTCAAGGGAAGGGGAACCGTTTATTCACATATCAAGGGATCTGCCCTTAAACCGAGAGCAATATTGTCCCAGAGTCAACAGAGACAATTACTATAAATCCATGCATAAATGAATCAACAAGCAGAAAATTAAGCTAAATCACATTAACCTTCCAATATTTAGCATTTTCTTTCAACATTTATCTTTTTTTTTTTTTTTAAAAGTAACACTATCGCCTGAGTTGCCACCACCACTATTTTGCATGCAACCCCATCTTTTATTAAGCAAGATGGAAGCCTTCTCAACCATGCTACAAAGACAGGTCATGGCAATTCAATTCACACCTTTTCTTAATCAACTTTGCTTATTTTAACTAACAAACAGTTGCTTCAGTATATTATATATAACATCTGCATGAAACAATAACTTGAACAATCTTATTCTTTTTTTTTTTGGGGGGGGGGGGGGGGGGTTACTCTTCTGTTGCTTTTCCGCTCGTTCCTTATAGCACCTATGCTAGCAAAAAGTCTCATTGGTATCTCTCTCATAGGACTTTTATAGTATATGTATGAGTTATGAAGTCAACCAACAGATTCTAATTCTACTGTGCCAATGCGCAAAACATACAAAGGATGACTAATATATAACATACTTAATTGGGAGTATAAGAGGATTAGCCAAATTAGCTCTTTTTAAATAGGTGTCTAATTGATGGAATTCCCAATTGGTTAGGTGTCACAAATTTGTTTTTTAGGAGGGATAGGAAACCATTATTGAGATATAAAGGAGAACTGGCTAACATTGAGCTTTGCTAATTAATTCCTTGTATATATGACAGATTTCATACAGCAAGGGACTAACGTACTGCAATTGGAACTCTTAGGTTAGGTCATAATGTTGATACTGCCTGAAAATATTTCCTCCGGAAGTTGATGGCTCAAAAAGCTCTCGGAGTTCATCAAGAAGTTGGAGCATTTCTACAAGATTAATTTTTAAGAAGCTCATATATTAAGCTCCGGATATGAACACGCTTGAGAGAAACTTCACCAGGCAAGAACCAATCAATACTGAGCTGCAAAAGATCCAAGCATGGCTAAATATCAGAACAGAAGCAAGAAATAACTCTTTTTTTTAGCTTTTTTTAAGGATGCAGTTAAAGTTAATTACCAAAAAGCAACTACGCAAAAGAATTTAACTTTTTGGAAACCCAATAACACTATGCAACTGCAACAATAAAACATCCTACTAGATGGGTCAGCTACACAAATCTATTTTCATCATTTCACTTTATTTATTACGATTTCCTTTAAGTAATTTCATTTAAATAAAAACAAACCGTATTATCCCACTAGATAGAATGAGTTATTTTCAATATATCCTCACGTATCAGAAGACAATGGCGCACGCAATGTCAATGGAATATTCATTCATTGACCATAATCTCTATAATTACCATACTTAGGATTTAGCCTCAGTCACCCTTAATTGTGGTAGTTACCGTAATTATGCCATTAATTCCTGAAAATCAGGATTGTACTGATCGTGCAATCCTCTATATAATGCAAAGGCCCTCTCAATCCAGAGGCAAGGAACATTACAGCAAGATTTGACATAGTGTCAGAGACATACCTTTCAATTTGTGCTTCATAATCTTGCTTACAATTCACTCACTATTCACTAACTCCAAAATTGTATCAAAGTTGTCTCACTTTAAATCTCATCACCAAATAACATTTACACAAAATCCAATGTTCAGTTTATCTCCCTAAAATAAGCATTTAGGAAGGACAAAATGAGTTTTTTTTTTGGTGCAGAGATTTATTTTTCTATCTTAAAGTGTGTGGAAATCAGGATTTAATATTTATTATAAAAAATACTCATGATCAAGCAAATCTAATCAAACAAATCATAATCAATCGAATCAGTCTAAGATTATAAATTTTATAAATTAGCTATAATATTAACTTTTCTACAAAAATAGAATAGTTCCATCTTTATCAATATTCTTCTTTCAATGTACATGTACTATATCTTATAAATAAAGGTTTGGGCTCTCTTGTATGATTGAAGGAGCAACAAATTATTTAAAGAGAGATCTTTACTTCTTTATAGTATCAAAGCTTTTTCTTAACTAACATTATTCTTTTCAAGTACATGTTGAGCAATTTTTAATCAAAAAATTAAATCTATTCAAACAGTGGGGTAGAAAATTTTGCAATTTTTGATAAATTTTTTCTGGGCATTGGCATTTAACATCACATCTTCTGTCTACACACCTTTCAACAAAATAGCACAATCGAGCAGAAACATCGCCATATCAATGAAACGAGCCTCGCTCTCCTCTCTTATGCTTTTGTTCCCGCTTGCTATTGGGATCACGCTTTCCAATTAGCAGTTTTTCAGATAAATCGGCTACGTACTTCGCTGTTAGGTACCACTTCTCCCTTTGAAAAAATCTATAAACAATCTCCAAACTCTTACTGAACTTCATGTTTTTGGGTGCGACTGTTGGCCCTACTTATATCCGTTCAATAAAAACAAATTTGATTTTCAATCCAAGCAGTGCATATTCTTAGGAATTAGTCCATATCATAGGAGATTTAAATGTCTTGATCACTCCACTGGGCGTATCATTATTTCTAGGCATGTGATATTTTCAGAGAATTTTTTTCCCTTTAAAAAATTACTCCGAATTCACGTCCGACTCACAAATCTCTCCACCTTCTGAAAATCCCTCCACATCCCAAAACTTCTCCAACCAAGCCGTGGGTCTCACAACTCTCTCTATTCCCTCTCCAGCCTTTAACACCTTCCAATTTAAGGCTATTAATTTCTTAAGCCTCACTACCCAAAATTCATTTTCCCACTTTGGACTCTTCCTCCCCCTGTTTATTGCCTTCTACTCTTACATGCTCTCTCTTTTCTACGCCTAGCAATGACATTAACTATCCATCAGCTATTCAGCCACACATCTTGGCTTCCCCCTTCCTTCTTCAACTGGGCAGCTTCCCTCAATCACGACATCTTCAGATTCTGCTCCACTAACTTCCTCTAGCTCCCACCCATCAGATGGTAATATATTCTTAACATAATATTGTACAACCAAAGAAGCTTCCGGATAGTATGGTGCAGTATCCTATCTCCAAAACATTTCTTTCTACTATTACTTCACTTTTGGAGCCTACTTGTTTCTCAGAAGCTGTCAAACATGTTGGCTGGCATGACGCTATGGATTTGGAGTTCAATGCCCTCATGAAGAATGGTACATGGACTCCTGTCCCTTGTCATCCTAGCATAACTGTGTTAGGCCATAAATGGGTGTACCGGATCAAGCACAAAACTGATGATTCTCATAATCATCTTAAGGCTTTTCTTGTTGTCAAAAGCTATCATCAACAGGAAGGCCTTGACTATGAAGACACTATCAGTCCAGTTATTAGTCTGACTTCTATTCGCTTTGTTCTCAGTTATGCCGTCTCAAACGACTGCCCATCTGACAAATCAATGTCCAAAATGCATTCTTGCATGGGTATATTTCTAAGGAGGTCTATATGTATCAACCTAAGGATTATGTTCACTCTGAGCTGTCGACCCATGTGTGTGAATTGAATAAGGCCCTATATGTTATTAAGCAAGCTTCGCGAGCATGGTATTCTCGCCTCATTGACAAGCTGCTTGCCCATGGTTTCCATCACTCTCAAATGGATACATCGCTTCTGATTTATCATGCATCCACTTTCACTATCTTTGATCTTGTGTACGAGGATGATATCATTATCACCTGCTCCACAAGCAAGGCCATTGATTGGGTTATTAACTCTCTTGTTTGTGAATTTGCCGTAAAAAAATTAGGTTATTTAAATTACTTTCTGAGTGTGGAAGCTACTCCTGTTTCCAATGCATATTATTGTCTCAAAGACAATGTATCATTAATCTTTTGACTCGCACGAACATGCTCAAGACCAGTGACATCTCCAATGTCCTCTTCCAGCAATTTATCTCTTTTTAATAGCTCCGCATATCTAGATCCCACTCTTTATTGAAGCACTATTGGCGCCCTTCAATATCTGTGTCTTACACACCCAAACATTTCTTTATTCATGAACAAGGTATGTCGATTCAAGCATAAACCTTCCGCAAATCACTGTATAGCAATTAAGTGCATCTTGCTCTATCTCAAGCACATTATCAGCTTTGGCCTTCTTCTTTGTCATAGTTCATCTTTCCAACTTTATGCATACTCCAATGTAGATTGGGCTGGCTGTCCTAAAGATCGCAAATCTAAAAGTGGCTACAATGTTTATTTTGGGCCCAATCTTACTTCGTGGAGCTCCAAGAAGCAACCTGCTGTCGCCCGCTCTAACAATGAGGCTGAATATCACACTGTTGCCAGTGCCACTGCTGAGGTCCTATTGTTGCAATCTTTAATTTGAGAGCTTGGAATTTAACTTGTTACAAGTCCTATTCTATATTGTGACAAAATTGGAGCAACATACTTAACAAACAATCTTGTTTTTCACGCCTACACCAAATACGTTGAGATTGACTATCATTTTGTTCGAAGGTACACCACCATGCCCTTAATGTCCGCTTCTTGTCCACCATTGATTAGATTGCCGATGTCTTTACAAAGCTATTAGTGTCTCTCAGTTCTCCCTGCTTTGTTCCAAGTTTAATGTCGTTGCACCACCTATTGGCTTGACGGGGGCAATTACAGAAGATATTCATGATCAAGCAAATCAAACCAAGTAAATTATGGTCCATCAAATCAGTCTAAAATTGCAACTTTTATAAATTATCCACAATATCAACTCTTATACAAAAATAAAATAGTTTTATTCTCGTCAATAATCTTCTTTTAGTGTACATGTACTATATTCTATTAATAAAGGTTTGTGCTCTCTTGTATGGCTAAGGGAGCAACAAATTATTCAAAGACATATCTTACTTCTTTACTCTTTTACAAACATCTCTAAGAATAGCATTTTCAGGATATAGCAAATCCGCATCACTCGGAGAGACCCTTTTTTAACCAGAGGAAACAAAGCACTTGCACACTTCCAATAACAATAAAAAAATGAGTTTGTACTAATAAAGAGAAACAAGCACATTTTTTTCCAGTTCAATAGTTAAAGTGCCAATAGTAAAACTAAATCCACTCAACAGTTTGCTTATTGATAGTTTCCTTATAATGTCTTAAGACTAAATATCAACAACATAAAGTGCAAACAGTCAAGTTGGCTTCATCTTCCCCATAACATTCACATTTAAGGTAAAAGCTGAAACGTCTTTATATGCACAGCTACATAATTTCCAATCACCATTTATCACAGTATTGAGTAACATTGAAACAACACCCCCCCTCCCCCGGCAATGAAAATTGTAGATTCAAAAATTTTGCCAAAAAATAAAAAAATCTCCTGATGTGTTCTTTCGCCTTTCATTCCATTCTTCCAACAGGTAACTACAATTTCAACTGACAGAGAGAAATAATCACATGACAATCCTTAATGAGCAACATGGAGCATTCATGCCAATAATAGCAGACAAAACTAAGAAACACAGACACCCTCTCGTGGCTAAAATGTTGGTGCCCGATATATATTAAATATTGACACCAACCTAACATATGTCCAAATTTTTAATTTTTTTTTTTTTAACTTTTGACAACTCTGACACGTTTAGTCACGTTTTGGACACACTTAGACACACGTTTTGGACACATTTTCAATAGAAATTTTTACTTATATTTGGTATCTTTTGACAATTACTATCCATTCTTTACTATAGAATACATCCTTTGTCACTTTTCTAGGGCCTTTAATTTAGAGAAATCATCACTTCTGCCACTTACTCAAACAATTTTGAAGCTAAATCATCAACACAAGATGAATATGCATTGGAACTCACTTTATGTAGAAATCAATGACCGTGTCATTGATGGAAGTTTCAAGCTGTAATAAATCAACATCTCTTTTACTTATGAAAACAGCATACAGCATCAATAACCCCTTCTGGATAGACACTACCTTCAAAAGGTTTATCGAATCTGAAATAAACCACATCACATGAAAAAGATTAGGACATCTGCAAAAGCATTTCCAGCAGTTGCAAGAAATAGAGAGCAAGTAATTTAAGGCCAATATTTATTTGCTCACTCAAGAAAGTAAGGCCCTGTATTAAACAGACTGTCCTCTCCAGGTAATACGTCTCCATCATTTCCTGTGTCAATACTGCAAGCAAACAACTCAATAGATAAATATATGTATTAAATGTCACACAGACTGGTCCATAAAAAGAACCAAATGAAAGCCAATAAATTATCAAAATATATATATATATTTCATGCATCCAACAGTATGAACTAATCAACTTAACACATTTTCATCCCACAAAGTAAAAACATCCGAATCCTACAGCACTGTAACTGCGCACATCATTTATTCAAAACTCAGCCATCAACTTCATGTTCTTGATCCAGTAAAACCATATCTTCTTTCTCAACAACTCCAAATACTGGCCGTGATAAAAGATGAGCCATGACAGTAATTAATTATCAGACTTTTGGTACACTAATGCCATCAAGTGACACACCAAAAGTCAAAGATATGATGTCATTCAGGTATATATAAAGAAATACAAAAAGGTATAATACAATCTCATGCAGGGAAGGAGGAGAAAGTAGGGGAGGGGAGGAGAAGAAACTGAGAGGAGGGGAAAAATAGAAGGAGAACCAGAGAGAAGAGAAGCAAAAATCAAGGGAGAGAGAGAAGTAGAAACTAAGGGAGAGAGGAGGAAAATTACAATCACTGAAATTTTGGGAATTGGTATTCCCACAAGTGTGGGAATAATAATTCCCCGGGAATTGCAATTCCCACCTTATTGCCAACCAAACGGAGGAATTGCAATTCCCACCTTATTGCCAACCAAACGGAGGAATTGCAATTCCCGCGGGAATTGCAATTCCTTTCCTACCTAATTCCTCCTACCAAACATGGCACCAATGACAAGATAATTTCCTGCCTCTTGGTCCCACAAGGATCATAAACTACAAACTTCAAATGTTTGATGCCTGGAATTAGGGAAAGAGACATAGATGTTAGGACAATAAAGAATTCTGTGTCTAAACTAATACATAATACGATCAAAGTTTAGGACATGTTGATACACAGTGAAGGAAAGCTATAGCAGCAGAAAAATCACATGCGAATGACATAAAACTATAGGTTGAAGAACAGAAATTTAGCTCTGCTAGGACAAACTAACCACATCATATTGACTAAAGATGGACTCAAATAACATGCCAAATAATTTTATTCCACAGAAAGGCAAAGTAAAATGTATTTTCCAATGGCAGCCAGTATAGTGAAAAATCAAGCCTACTTAACTGTGTGACATAGGATTGTTGGGATTACTCTCGAACAAAAACGCGCACACAATTGATGCAACGAAAACGAATCTCCAAATACCCCGCCAATTGTCAATCATCGAATACTGTGAGAGCACAAGGAACTAAATCATGGGATCAAGTACACACAAATTGCACAGCAATATTCAACTTTAAAAACTCTTATCAATCAAGAAAAAAATTACATGATAAAGTCTGAATAAATTTACTATAAGATAGTGACCGGTTACAAATATAATTCTCTTTGAAATTCCTTCACTATTATTCAAGTAAATAATAATTAAACCTAACCCCCAACTCACCTTATAACCCACAAGTGAATAATATATTGAGAAACTAGGCAACAAAAGTGAAAATACATCCCAGAAACAAACTATAGCAACGAATCGAACCTTAACTAGATGAAACTTAAATCGAACCTCAACCGAATGTAGAAACCCTTCCTTCTCTCTCTTCTGTCTTATCTCTTTTTGTGTGACGCCCTTGTAATGAAAATGATATCTTTTTTATATCCTAAAATTGCGTAGTGCTTTTTATAACAGAGTGGACGTTTGAATGCTAGAGACAAACTGGAATTGGTGCACGTGTTCCCTTGAGTGCGCACTTAGCTTCTGTGTCCCAACCGCTTGTGGATATCAAGATACTCAACTCCTTCAAAATCTAATCACTTCATTTCTGTCTAGACTCGTTTATAATCAAAGAAGCAATGAACTCATCAAGATTGAGAGTGTCCTTTCCAAACAGTAACGTCGTAACAATGTAATCATACGAGGACAGCAATGAAGCCAACAACACTAACACATTTTTTTCATCATTGATCTTCTCATCGAGTGTGGGCATATGCGTCAAGAATCAATTGAGTGCGCACTTACCTTCCGTGTCCCTAACTGCTTGTGGATATCAAGATACTCAACTCCCTCAAAATCTCATCACTTCCCTTCTGTCTAAACTCATTCATAATCAAAGAAGCAATGAACTCATCAAGGCTGAGAATGTCCTTCCCAAACAATAGAGTCATAACAATATAATCATACGAAGACAACAATAAAGCCAACAACACCAATACTTTGTTTTCATTTCATCCTTGATCTTCTCATCAAGTGTGGGCATTTCCGTCAAGAATCAATTGAGTCCAAGTAATTTCAAACTTAAGGCAAGTACATCCAAACTCTCTTTCTCTTGTTGCTACTCTTTTCTGATATTTATAAGTATTTATTATTCACAATACTCACATATATAATGTTTTCGTAACTAAAGAGTTTATACCTTGTATACATGTAATCCTGCTTCCATTCCATAAAACTTTTATGAAACACATGTTTGCAATTCATGTACATTGTGATTAAAATCTGATTTTCTACAACAATGCCCATATATGCTATTGAACCATGTTTAAATACTCTTGTAAGTCTCTAATTTTTAGATATGTCACTGCATGTCTTGAAATTTTATATAGTTGTGCATGCATGCATGCTTTATAATTGATATGATGTTGATTGGTTCGGCCCAATTTAAGAGCCCATTGGTATAAATGATTCACTCGATCAGGCGACAGCCTAGCGTGTCCAGATGGCCCAAATGACCCAAACAGACCAATGGAACTAGTGGCCCAGTTCCAGTGGCCCCCTAGAATTTACCAGTACTGATGAAACTCTATAACCGGTCGGAATAGCGTTGCCAACCACCTCGCCTTACCCAAACAGTTCCATGGACGGTTCTCTATGAATAAGAACAAATTAACTATTCTCCAACTCTATAAATATCCCCTCACTCAGTAAGAAGTAGGGGAGACAGAAGACGAGAGAATGGCAAGGCATTATAAAAAGAAAAAAGACACTTTGCTCAGAAGTGCATCTTTCTCTCTAAAAGACATTCCCCATTCTTAAATTTATCACATGTGCATTGACACACTCATAAAGTATCCTCCTTTCCTTTTTCATAGAAAGGTTACTAATTTAAGCGTCAAAAAATATATCAGGGAGTGAGTCCCGCCTATCATTTGACCTCATGTTTATTTGTTGTGTTACGCAGGCTCCAAATTTAAGAATACAGAGACCGGACTAGTATCAGATCAACCCAACGGAAAGATCTGATTCTTAACTCCCTAATCCATATAATAATCCGGACTGAGGACGCATCAGATGTGATAAGATTATATTAACTATATTGATTTTTCTGCAATTTCAGTAATGAATGCTCTAGCATGTTCATAAATCATGTATTGTGTTCCTGCATATTTTAAAAATACTTATAAAAGTTCCTGCATGCTTATGGGTTCTAGTATGTCATAAATTTGAAGAAAAGACAAGGGAAAATTCTACATAAATTTGATAAAAAGGATATTTTTTACAGCATGAGAAATCTAGAGGATATGTTCGTATTTGAGTAGAGTTATCTATTCGATTATGGACAAACCATTGAAAAATGTCAACAAAATATATTATGACATATTCTAATATATTATAGTGATAATCGAAGTTTAAACATATTATCTGCAAGTTGAAAGTGGCATTTGGCTCCGTCTATAGGATTATATATACAACAGCCCACCTACGAGCTGAAATAGTAGCATATAGCCTTTAGTTATGTAAAAGTATACATAACTCGAGTTTCGATATTTGCCCATTTGTCAATGAGGCCATCAATGATCCTTGTACCATAAGTTTTAGTATAATTAAGGCATAATTTAGAAGTCGTATAGTTTAAAGAAGACAATTGATTATTAACTTCAAACTATGTATGTACGTTATATAGGACAAACCCATAAGGTCTTGTACGTTATGCAAACATTTGCGTTAAAAATTGATTGAATTCATCTGAGTGCTTCTTGAAACTTTTCCTTCCGACAACCACAAGTCATAGAATTGCTTCTTCACATTCAATCTCGATGTCAAGTTTTTGGACATATACAGGCTCTCTAGCTTCATCCAAACTCCGTTGAATCTGACAAACTTATAACTTCTTAAATAGTGTTATCCAGTAGATATAATTTGACATACAATTAGCAAAATTCCTCATATTTTGGCACTAATCACCCATCATGTTTTCAAGATTGTCCTCTTTCTACCGTAGTACTTTTTCCATTCCTTATCAGGACAAAAATGTTTATCACTCTTTCTTTTCAAAGAATAAAATTGTTTTATCCGTTAAATTATTAATGTATAATGGCTAGCCGCTAACGACGATACATCAAAATTTAGTTTTCATAATTGAGAAAAATCTGCGTAACAATACCACTTGTTGGGATTCTTGGGAGTAAAAACACGCACATAGCTGGCGCAGCGGAAACAAACTACAAATCCCCCGTCAATCACCTGCCGCTAAAGACCATGAGGGCATAAGACCAAATAACACAACCAAGTACACATAAGCTGTAAGATAATATTTAATATGAAAAATCCTTATCAATCAAAAGAAAATTTCAAATAAATCTATTATAAAATAATAATGGGTCACAAATACATCTCCTTTTGAAATCTATTCATTAAAACTTGAGTAAATAATGGTTGAACCTAAATCCTTAACACATCTTGCAACTCGCATATGAAAGAATGCATTGAGAAAATGAGGAAATAAAGCAGAAATATGTCCTAGAAATAAACTAGAGTAATGTACTCAATCTTAGCGAAAAATAGAACTTAAATTAAACATTAATTGGAAGCCAAAATCCTTCATTTTCTCTCTTCTCTCTTCGTGCACCGCCCTTGTATTGAAAATGATATTTCTTTGTGCCCTAAAATCATGCAGGGTCATTTATAACAAAGTTAGCATTCGAATACCAGAAACAAAAATTGAAATTTTGTACATGTGCTCTTAGGCACCCATGTGCAATACTCATTCTGTTTACCCACACATGAGCGCCTCTTGGTTACGCATAAGCGTCACCCATTTTGTCCACTAGTCCAACTCTTGCTCAAACAAACCTCACATGAGCTTCATTGCTTGAGCAACCCTCTCACACACATCACGCGAACCTTGCCTGAAATCTCCACTCGAGTGAGCTTAGCACGAACATCGCACATCCTCTTAGTGACCCATCAATAGGGTGTAAGATTTATAAGGGAATGACCAAAACTTAATAAGAATTCTTAATAATCACCTATCTCCCAACTTGAAGCATGCATGGGATGACACTTAGGGAGGGGGAGGATGCACAGAGAATGGACTTCTAGTCTGCGAGTGAACAAACCTGCAATTCCAGCTGCATTCTTTGTTAAAAGACTGTCTAACCATTGCTATATTAACCTGAATAGAAAAATCATTACAAATTTATTTCCATATTATTTGCAAGCATCGTAAAGAAATTGATTGCTGAATGAAGATTCATCATCACTCACCTTGCTACTCCACAGAGATTCGACAATCTGAATATCATCAGTTTCCCAATGGTACCTGTAGGTTTCAACCTGATATATGGAGAAGACCTTTATTTTGAATACAGTGTTAGAAAAGTATACCAAGGATGATGGACAATATACATCACGACAGGCAACATTATTAGCATGAAGAACAACTGCACTATCAGCTTCTTCCTGCAAAGCAAAAATTCTTTCAAAATAAAACAATTCATCTAAGGACTTCGAAGAAGCATATTGTTAAAGCTAATGCTTTCAAGTGGCAAAAACCAAAACTAAGAAGAAAACTGGTGAAAGACGTACTAATTCCAAACCAAAAGAAAGAGACAGCTTGTCCAGAAGTGGAAACTGGACAGCAATGAATAGAATGAAAAAGTCGAGAAAATTGATGAAAGAGAGTAACAAGGAGCCCACAACTTACTGGAAAGAAAGCATACCATTATTTTCTGCTAGCAGTGGAACAGGGGAAGGAGAACTTTCTCCGATGGTATCGAGAACATCTGTTGAAGCACCAACCATCTCATTCTGAAAAAATTACATTGCATCGACAGGATGATGATTGCCATTGTCAATAACATCAGCATCTATGTATTATGCAGCATCAATCTTTGTCGATTGGAAGTTGGATCCACAAGCAACTAATGGCAGGAGAACAAACAAATGTTCAATCTTACAAGAAACAGAAGACTTATATTCATACGCAATCACGAGCAATAGACCTTAAAAAAAGAAGACAACAGAATACCTGTTCCAATACCAAAATTAGAGTCTAAATGATTATGGGAAAGAGAACTCAAGGAATGCAGGAGGAAGGTTTCTCCATACTCTGAAGACAATCCATTATCCATCTTTTAGGGAATGTTCTCCTCCAATGCAATGAGTTCCAGTGGAGTATAAAAGGAAAAGCGATCTGCGTTTGCACCATGTTTGTATTGATTCGATTCATTAGGATGGAGAAATGGAAGGACATTAAATGGTCAAAACTCTGCTTCGCAATTCATCATATACTCTCTCTCAATGAAATCTTTCTTTTATCCTCTGCAGGGCCGTCGCAGGGGATGTGAGAATGATATAATTCATCATCATGATTCATCAAAAAAAAAAAAAAAACACTGTGACATCAAAATTGAAGGTTCTACAATACAATGCCGAAAATATTTTGCTAAATCTGACATCAAAATGCAACTAAAAAAAAACCTAATGCATCATTGTTCACTAATCAGAACCGCAATGAACCAGAAGAAAGAACATATTATTAAATGGCAAACCGACAACCGCAACAAGAAAACAGAAACATACCACACTTGTGGAGCTGATAATTGGTAATCAGAGGATTATCAACCTTCGGTTTTTTGAAGCTAGTAGCCCATTTCACGTGAACGGAGTCCTTTTGCCTCCATGAAGTAGAATACATCGAGATCGTTCGCAACGAGTCCTTATTACGCTTCATTTCTAAAAACAAAATTACATAGAAATTGTAATAGAAAGAAGCAGCCCTAATTGACTGATTGCTTATCGAACAAGATGATCAAAAGCTTCCTTTACAGATATTTATAAAGTAAAAGCAAGAGAAATTGGCCCCATGAGCATCTGAACCGCCTACACCGATTCCGGTTAATGTCCTGATCCTAATAAGATTGCAGTTTACTATTATGATAATCTAACATTGAAAAAAAATTAAATTTATTTTTAGTTTTTGAATCAGGATAAAAATTGCAATCTTCATGTACGTGTATATA
>JAODPA010111657.1:0-19462 GCA_025585075.1 Nepenthes mirabilis
TGTAAAAATTCACATGAATATGAAATATATATTTGTATCCAAAGGAGTATGAAAATATAAAATATGTAGCTATATAAGTTTACAAGAATATGCCTATGTCTTTGTATCAAGTAATTTATTTGTTATCTGTTGTTGGTATTTTCTCCCAGAGAGAAAATCAAGAAAAAAGAACTATGTCAATTTGTGTAGAGTTTCCAAATGAAATATGAAAAGAAATTAAGAAATTGGACTAAAGATTTTATTTCTAAGGGTAATATTTTTAGGCATACCTTAGGATATTACAATAGTAATTGAGCAATACCCCTAGGCCACGAGGAAACTTTTCATGGCAACAAGGACTATGGCCTAATATATCGGGTTAAAGGTATACCAGTCGCCATGGAGTGTTGAACTGCACGGGTAGTGCCTTAGAATGTGTGGAAGTATACACATTTCATTCCTCATTTGGCTACTTCGTTAGTTGGTAAGGTATACTAGTCTTGATTCCTAAATATAAATAAATTTCTATATATTTTATAAATTAAAAGAATCAGATATAAAATATGGGAAGTTAAGTGTATTCTAAAAATATATTCGATCATGTTTTATACTTATGTATCTGCATTATGATCCTATTTTGTTCCTTTGATTTATTTTAAGTATACTGCATTTGTGCTTATTTATATTGTATCTTACTGAGTATTCGACTAACTTTCTTACTATTTTTACTAACCTTCAGATGAATAGGAGATACAAGAGTTCTTCCTCGGCGAGCAAAATTAGAGACTTGGAAGGTTTAGGCTTGCTGGTTCTGTTGTTTATTTATTATTATATTTTTGGGTAGGTTTAGACTGTAATATTTTTTGTACATCAGTTTGTTTTGTTTCAGACATAATTTTTTATGTATTATGGGTTTCCAGGCGATGTTATTAGCCCGTGTGATATTTTGTGTCATCCGGAGTTGCCAGTTTTGTATTTGATCATAGATAGAATTGTTATTTTTGTACTGAATTATTCTGTGGAAGTAAAACAGGATGTTTAATATTGTGCAGGTTGAAGGAAGTTTGTTAGGGGTGTCTTTGTATTTCCGCAATATTGTTAGATATGTATATATATATTGGATTGGTATTTTGCAGGCATCTTTTCTTACTAAAGGTCCGATATTATATTTTTGAGTCGGTGTCAGAGCCACCGATGTTATGGCCGAATTTTGGATCCTATGTATGTTTGGTTTATCTGTATGGTTGATTATCATTATAATTTGTATTTAGTTATTGACGAACATTATGTTCAGGTGGTATTTTGTTAATCCAATCCGTCACATGTGATATCAGAGAAGTTATAAAGAGATGCCTTAAGGTCTAAATTTGATCGATGTCAATTTAAGGTTTGAGTTGGTTGATATTGATTTGAGGTCTAAGTTTGATTGATTTTGATTTGAAGTATAGGTTTAATTTATTCTTGGTTGAAGTCTTGAGTCGATTAACTTGCTAAGGTAGTCGATTATTAAATGTTGGTAATGGGATTAAGAGGTGGCAGGATGCGAAAACTATGATGGACTAAGTACTCACCCGAACTAGGAAAAATAGATGCTTGAATAGCATAGCAAGCATGATGGATGGGTTGGAATCGGTAACTCGAGGTCAGTATAACTTGGAGTCATTTTTTAGTGCTAGCAAATCCAAGAATATCAATTTATGATCAATTTATTAATGATCAAGTGTATGAATTTTTGGATGGCACAGATCCTGCAGAGGTTAAAATATGGATCCTAAAAATTAAACTAGTGTTTGCAGTAATCTAATGTCCGAAAGAAAATAAAGTAATATTTGTCTCATATAAGTTAGAAGGTGAAACCAACTATGGGTGGTTAATGAGAAAAAGAGTCATGGGTTTGGATGATAAGGAGATATCATGGAATATGTTCGTAGATACTTTTATAGATTAATATTTTCAATGAGTTTTTTAGAATATATTTCAATTGTGGACAGTTTGGCCTCATGATTGAAGATTGTCATTATCCATTGGGTAAGACAGTGAAGAAATCCAGTACCTTGGATTGAGATTTTACAGTGATGGTACAAAGTGTAGAGGTGTTGTTTACCGTGGTGAAAGGTAAAATTTTAAAAATTTGACATTTCAGCATATGTATTATTTTAAATTCAGAATCTATATTTTTATTGTGTTTCCTAAGTTTATTCGTTTATTTGAGGATCATAGACTTTGTAATAGTTCTATCAATGTTTATGCCGTTTTCTTAGGTTCGTAAATATGATTGGTTGGATTGATCTGATTTCATTTGTGGTGCTGAGCTTTGATATGATATTGGGAGTAATTTAGTTGGTAAGTCGCCATGCTAGTATGAAATGTGTCAGTAAATATATTATATTTTACAAACGGGTTGTAAAATTTTGAGTATGAGGTAGAGTTAATCAAGTGGTGACAATTTTAATATCATTTTGCCTGCAAGTTATTTAATGAGGATATGTGCCGAGTTTATTTAGTATATGTGACCATATCCGGGAGTCATTCCATGGTCATTAAGGACTTTTCGGCTGTGTAAGAATTCAAGGATGTTTCTTGAAGGAAAAGATCAGACTGGTTTATCTTTTGATCAGTAAATCGAGATTGCTATCAAAGTTGTGCTGGGATTGGTACCAATTTTTAAATATTCCATATAGAATTGAGGAAATATCAGTTGGGCGCCCACCGTGTGATGTTTTAGAACCTTGGGATGAGTAAGATGAATTGATAAGGTTATATTTGAATGATTAAAAATTTAGGTTGTTCAAGGGATGAATGGTTTGATAAGTGTACATTGTGAAATAATAGGTGATTCGTTTGATCTATTGTAAGGGTTTAATATTTTCTAAGATCGATTCATATCCAGAGTATCATCAATTGTGGATAGTCAAGAGTTGTGCCTACGGTAGCCTTCACAATAAAGATACATCCGTTACCAGTTTCGGTGATGCCTTTTGGGTTTGTTGTTTCGTCAATATTTTTGTAGATTTTATGGATTGGATCTTTCTGTCATATTTAGGTAAATTTTGTGAGGGCCTTATCGATAAATTCAAATAATTATGGGGGTGTATGAACTATATTTGAGGACTGTATCATGAATATGAAAGGCAGTTAGCCGTATGCTCGTTTGAAAAAAGAATGTGAGTTTGGTTAGAAAAAGTGTTATGTTGGGCATGTGGCTTTTTCGGTAGCATGATTATGGGTCTGTAGAGCATTGAAGTGGTAGCTAATTGGAAAAGTCTGATTTATGTCATGAAGGTGTGCAATTTTCTTAGGTCTAGTTGAATCTAGTAAGTTATCCGTTAAGTATTCCTCGAGGATTACAGCGTCTGTGGGGTATTTGGATTAGAAACAAACGGTATTCGTCAAAATGGGATATGTAATGATAGCTTTCAAGGAATGAATGGTAAATTATCAACCATATCGTTTGGGTTGATCCTTGATGGATCAAGTGAATCGTAATAGAATGTGATACTTTGAGGAAGATTTAGGATTGTATTTTCCTGCAATATGGTGGTTGCCTTTGGGTTAAGTCGGTGGGAAGTCTATGATTAGAATATTTCCAAATCATGAGTCAGCAGTCAAGATCTTCACTTGAGGATTTACAGGTATTACTTATATGAAGATAATTATTGTCTAATTCTAAAGGTCTGAGAAGTTGTTTCACAAAGAGGAGATGATCATGCAACAGTGCAAGCGAGTAAATCTGTTTAAGGACTGTAAAGGTGAATCTCAGTGTCTTTCAAGAAATGTGAATATTATTGTCGATATTTTGGTGTTGGGGGTCTTTGGATTTGGTATGTCTTTGATACTTCATAGGAGATGTTGAAGGGTGATCCACGAGCAGATCCTAATATCTGAGCAGATGGGGTGCCTTGCTTTTGGTTTTTGGAAGGAAGAATTGTATCCGAAGTATTGAGGCTTTGAAATTATAAAATGAGAAGCCCTTGTGATTTTGTTTTAGGGTTGTTAGGACGGAAAGGATTATGAGTGTTATTTGGATAATTGTGGATTGGTTAATGAGGATAGCCCCTTTATCACAAAATTGGGATGATACATTTGAATTGAATAAGTTAGCTCATTGGTACGCTAACGAGTTGATAAGTTTGCTAAATATTCAAGTTTTGAGGCTTAGGTGGTGACCTAAGGCTGTGCCAAAATTTCTTGGATAATTGTTTCAATTGTGTTTCTTAAGTTAATTATAATTTGAAGATTATGAGCTTTGCCTTAACTGTATGGATATCTTGGAAATTTTTAGGTTTATGACTATTATGTAATCTAGGTATCCGATATGAATTAATGGATAAGAATTGCAAGAGGATTTTTAGTGTACAAATAAAGGATCAATCAAAATAGTGCAGCAGAAGCATGTGGGGCTATGGCCAATAGATTTCTGAATTAGATTGAGGTTCCACGTGAATGATTATTTTCGAAGCTTATGATGAATTGAAGTAAGAGTTTATTAGTCCATTTGAGATTTCGTATTAAGATAGAAATGTGATCAATAAATTGGCTTTCCTTCGAATTTGGTGGATTATCGTGATGTCTCCTATATATCAATGATTGAGGAAGTAAGTATGTAATCGAGTTAAGCCGTTGCAGGTGATTAAGAATTTGTCTTATGATAAGGTTTCGATTTAGATTTTACATAGAAAGTATTAGGTATTAATAATCAGGATAATTCAATCAGTTAAGATTCTCTAAGAAAAATCACTTAATCAAAGGAAGTGACTTGGAAAAATGAAAAAGAAATCTAGAAGGACTATCCCCGATTGTTGAATTTTGAAGTTCATAAAATTTTGAGGACGAAATTTTTATAAGTATAGAGGATTGTAAGGTACCGGCTTTTAAAATATAATAATTATGGGTAATTGAGTTAGTGTAATCAAAATTAGGTTAAATGCATGTAAGAAATTAGAATTCGAAAGCAAATTGGAAGAGTGAGGAAGAATGCCCGTTGGGTGTCTGAAGTGCGCTAGGGGCACGATTATTAGTGGCTTTGTGCCCGTGGCTTGCCCGAGGTGCATTTAAGCACAAAATCCAATGTTGTCGCACCTAAGGAGCGCCGGACTGGCGCTCAAGCGCCATATTTGCTATCTAGAGCCCCGCATTCAGTTTTTCGTCATTTTGCAGTGAGAAAGAGGGAGAAGAGAGAGAGTGTGCAGTGGAGAAGAGAGAGAAGAGGAGGTGAAGGCCCTTAGCTCCATTTCCGACTTGGAACTAATTGTGAAACTTGTAAATCAGGTCGAGGCAAGTATACTCCTATGATTTTCTTTCTCTTATTGCTCGTTTCTCATCGTTCCTTCTAGGTATTTTTATTCAAATATCCTTTCAAGTTTAGATTTTAAAATATTCATATGTTAAATGTGCATATATGTTGATTTGCTTTCCAATTTTGAAGTATATGCATGAAAAACGTGAATGCATGTCGGTTCTCTTCCAATTTCGAAGTTTAGGTAAAATGTGGTGTTAAATCGGAAACCCTAACCTCAAGCATGTCATGATTTTAAGTACTATGATGTTTTATTACTTGTATTTCGTATATGATAATTTATATGCCTGGGTAACTATGTTAAGTTCTTTAAATATCCGAATTTCCTTCCAAAAATGTCCCTTATGTTGAGTATATGGACTAATATTGTGAAAATTGCCTATTTTGCATGTTTTTGTGGAAATTTTTGAAGTTGTTTGAAACCACAGACCCTAAATTAGAATTTAGTTTATGAAAATTTGAGGAATATGATTTATGGACTATGTGTAATTATATTGAAAATTTATTAAAATTATATGTGAAGTTTATTTTCAATTGTTCATCTATTTATATTGAGAAATCATCTACTCTGCAAAGTCCATGATTATCCACATATCTGTTATTTGAGAGAAAGCACCTGTTAAAGTCTAAGATTTAAGTTCCCAAGAATATAAAAATACGTATTTATATATGTTCACATGAATATGAAATATGTATATGTATCCAAAGGAATATGAAAATATGGAATACGTATCTGTATAAGTTCACAAAAATATGAACTATGTATTTGTATCAAGTAATTTATTTGTTATCTATTGTTGGTATTTTCTCCCAGAGTGAGAAAATTAAGAAAAAATGACTATGTCCATTTGTATAGAGTTTCCAAATGAAATATGAAAAGAAATCAAGAAATTGGACCAAGGATTTTATTTCAGATGGTGATATTCCGTGGAATGCCTTAAGATATTATAGTAGTAAATTGAGGAATGTCCCTATGCCACGGGAAAACTTTTGGTGGCAACAAGGATTATGGCCTAGTATATTGGGTTAAAGGTAAATCGCTCGTCACAGGGTATTAAACTGCATGAGTGGTGCCTTAGAATGTGTAGAAGTATATACATTTCGTTCCTTGTTTGGCTACTCCATTAGTTCGTAAGGCCTACTAACCCTGATCCCTAAATATGAATAAATTTTTACATGTTTTAGAAATTAAAAGAGTCAGATATAAAATATGGGAAGTTAAATATGTTTTGAAAATGTATTCAATCATATTTTATGCTTATGTATCTGCATTATGATCCTCTTCCGTTCTTTCAATTTATTTTAAGTATATTGCATTTGTCTTTATTTATATTTGTGCCTTATTGAGTATTTGTCTCACTTCCTTGTTAATTTTACTAACCTTTAAATAAGCAGGAAATGCAAGAGTTCTCTTGGAAGGTTTAGGCTTACTCGTTCTCTTGTTTATGTATTATTATTTTTTGGGCAGGTTTAGGCTGTATTATTTATTGTAGATTAGTTAATTTGGTTCAAAACATGGTCTTTTATGTATTATGGGTTTCCGGGGGATGTATTTAGCCCTTGTGATATTTTATGTTGCTCGGAGCTACTAGTTTTGTATTTGATTATAGATGGGATTGTTATTTTTGTGTTGGATTATTCTGTAGAAGTAAAATAGGATGTTTCACATTGTGCAGGTTAAAAGAACTTTGTTAGGGATATTTTTTTCTTCTGCAATATTGTTCGATATTTATGTATATGTTAGATTGGTATTTTGCAGGCATCTTTCCTTACGAAAAGTCCGACGTTGTATTTTTGGGTCGGTGTCGAAGCCATTGATGTTGTGACAGAATTTTGGATCCTGTGTATGTTTGGTTTACATGTATAGTTGAATATCATTATGATTTGTATATAGTTATTGATAAATATTATTTTCATGTGGTATTTAGTTTATCCGGCCCGTCACACTTTCAATTTGGGAACACTGGCATTGCCAGTGGCAAAAATGTTGAGCAATGGGTTTTCATTTTTCGGCTATTTCTGGTAACATTCAGATGATTTGGAGCTGATTTTGAGAAGTCAAAATGTTTCTACTGGATTTGTAACTTGCATGTTGAAGATGCTCTAAATCCAGTGAAATCTACTGGATCTACTATAACTTGTATGGATCTGCTAGATCCTGTAATCAACAACAGATTACTTTCACAGGTTGCCAATAGTATGCAACTTGTGAAAGATGCCCTAAATTCTGTTATGCAATTCTGATACAAAGGTGGCAATACACAATTAGCAGAATTCTATTACAAGAATGCAGAATTCAGTTATGTTGAAGTGCTGCTCCAAATTCTGTTATGCGGAATTCAGTTACAAGAGGGAAAAAATTAGTTTACAGCAATTTGCTATAAATTTAGCATAATTTGAGGATATTTGAGCACATTCAAATGGTTGAGGAATACATTGTTGAAATTTGATAGATGAGTGATATTATTGTTAAGCTACAATTTGATTTTTTTTGTAATATCACTTTTATACCATTACATAATTTTTATGAATTTGTAATTAACCATATTATATATATATGTTGATGAGGATGGTGAAAATGGGCCGGCCCAATATAAAGATCCACAGATTCAGCAGTAAGACCAAAAGACATCTGGCCCACAGGTCCAGAGACCGGACAATGCTCTATTGACCCAAATAGTACCCTAGCCAGTCGGTCAACCCAAGCAGGCCACAACCCAATCCGGGCCGCACACGCTGAAGATCACTTCCCTTAACAAGCAAGCACCCTGAATATTGCCTCAGATCACAATCCCTCTAAGAATAGCAACTCCCGACTTAATAAAACTTTCATAATAGCAATCTCAATATCCGCCGCGTACAATATCTCCTCAAGGAGGGAAGGAATCCCCTTGATTGTTCACGATTACCTTAATCGACATCCGTAATTCCCTTGCCAATCCACTAAATCTGTACAAGCCAGTTGGAAGCCAACCTTAGTGCCCAAGTAAAGGTGAGTTGGCCCATACCATTAAGGCAAACTTCAAGGATACACCCACATTTAAGCTAATTCCGGTGCTCAAACGCTTACATTCCTGCTCAAACAAGCCCACAAAACGCTGCTTCTAAGAGCTCTCAAGATATCACATTCTATTTGCAGAGCCTCCTGAAAATTCCTTCACAATTCTCACCCCTTTCGACATCAAAGCCTCTCCCCACGAGCACACCACCACAAAACCCCTCCAGGTCGAGCACAACCTTCGAGTCAAACTCAAAAACCAACTCTCTTGCATCATTACTCATAACCATTTATACTTGTAGCTTTCATCTCGTGAGAAAAATTACTGATTTGAGTATTGAAAGATCAATCGGATAGTGAATCCCACTAATCCTTCGATCACTTATTTTGAGTTATGGTGTGCAGGATCTAGTCGAGAAGTAAGAAGATTGGACCCACCTCAATTCAACATAAAGACCAAGAGACATTCTAATTCGTCAGCAACTCAGTTTCAGGATCCATCATTGGCGCTATCTGTGAAAAACGTAAACAAAAAGCCTAACCACCATTCACACAAAAGTGAACATGGTCAACACTAGAGCTCATCCCAGTACTTCGGCCAAGGACATCTTCCCCTAACGATGACCTCTCTGCAGGTAGCCATGTAGAGAAGTGATAGCCACCCTTTATGTAGGTGTTCACCGACCGGGTAGATAATATATCCTAAATGCTCCAAACCCTATGCACGCCCCAGCTAGGGGCTCCTTCCTCCACTACCCACACTTTAGCATCAAGTCAAAAGAGTCAGAGGAAGAAGCGACTGGCCCATAAGGTAGGATGCCCAAATGACCTCATAGCCTGAGTGGCTTCAAGCGACAGGGTTCGATCCCGTTTGGAGGGTTGACTTGGTCGCAATTCTCCAGATAAGAGCCCAGAGCGGTAAAATCCTCATTACTCATGTGACAAGTAGAGGCCACTAGCCTCTAAAGGGAGCCTCGTGCAATGTCCAACCAACCAGCTGTAGCACACTGCTCGCCAAATCACTCAGAGTTGAGGACCTACCTCAATGCAAAAAAGGCTACAATCTCCCCCTGGTAGAGGAACGGGTAGAAAAGATATGGCAACACGAGTTCAAGGGAGACGCTAATGGACTCTCCATAGATATGAGACTATCACTATTCATGATGGAGATCAAGACGCAGTCACTCCCTCGGAAGTGTAAAATACTGGCCCTGGAACCCTATGATGGCAGCACTTATCCAATGAACCACCTGGACCACTTTCACACCTAGCTAAGTTTCTAGGGTCTCAGCGAGGCTACGATGTGCATGTACTTTTCACTGACCCTTAAAGAGGACGCCTAGATTTGGTTCTACCATCTACTACCAAATTCAATCCAAACGTTGTAGGAGTTCACCGATAGCTTCCTGACTTGGTTCACCTCCAACTAGAAGGAGGAAAGACAGCCTTGGCACCTAGCCCAACAAGAAAGGGTCAAATGAAAGTCTGAGAAGCTTCCTATCCCAATTCACCGCAAAGGCCCACCAAATACCCCAGCTTACTGATGAGGTGAAGCTAAGTACCTTCATATCAACCATGGAGCCAAGCGAGTTTTTTAAACATTTAGCCCCCAAAGATCCCTAGACCTTCTGTAAAGTCGAGGCCTCACCCAAGCTTATATGATGTCTAAAGAGGCCAACAAAGCTAAGCCTCTAAGATGCATGAACCCCCTCCACCAGGGACCACCAGGTAGAAGAAAGAGAAATGAAGACTACTTTAACTCTCGGGAATCGAGGAACCAGCCCAATGTGGAGCTAGGTGCTTAAAGGGAGTTCAGACCCTTGAACTTGACCCCTCTGATTAACTTCTGGACCAACATTCTTATACAGATTTGGAAAAAAAATTTTCTGAAGTGACCAAAGCCAGTCAAGAACTTGAAGGGAGAAGATAAGATAAAGTATGGTCACTACCATCGATCTCCGGGTCACAACACTAAAGCTTGTCGGACCCTACAAAAAAAAGTAAAGAACTTATCCAGAAGAGGCACCTAACCAAATTCTTTTGAAACCTAGAGCAAGGGCCCGACAGAGCAGACGATGATAGGACAGAGCAGCAGCAATCAAGAAATCAAGTCGCAATTAGAGTGGTCAATATGGTGGCAACCCAGTTGAACCACCCATCTAACCAGCTCAGTACTGCTTCAAAAAAATCAAGGATAAAAGTTAGGGATGATATCATTAGCTTTAACAAAGAAGAAATGTCACATATAAAGACTCCTCATTTTGACCCTCTGGTTTTATCCACGCTCGTTTTAGATAATATTGTCGACTACTAGCTGAAATAAATCTTTCTCAATAATGGAATTTTGTGTGATTTACTTTACATAGATGCTTATTTTAAATTAGGATTGAAAAAGAGTCAACTAAGACCGGCCGAGGGGTCCCTCTACAGACAAGACAACGAGCCAGTGCCAGTATAAGGAACCATCCAACTAGAAATCACCTTAGGAATGTACTACAGGATGGCATCCTACGCACTGATGTTCCAGATAGTCGACCTGCCTTTAGTTTACAATGACATCCTAAGTCAGCTCTGTCTGACAGTCTTTGGGGTCGTAACGTCAATCACATACCTAAAGATAAAGTTCTCTATGGCCTGCGGCATCAAAGAGGTACTAGGCAACTAGGTGACTGGCCAAACGTGTTACCTGTCTCAAGTCACTCAGGCCACCCCCGACTGGTAAATGGGCAACTTTAATCACAAAGATGAAGCAACTCTACGGCAGGCACAAGCTATCAAGCTGACCGACCACATTCCACTGGATGCTGAAGATCTGGAGAGATGCGTGCATATAGATGGCTCACTCGTCGGACCCCTACGAGACCAGCTTATCACCTTCCTCCATCAGAAGACTAATATCTTTACATGGACTCTGGCTAAACATGTTTGAAATTTTGACTAAAGTAATCTTCTGCAAGTTGGGTCTTGATCCAAACTATGAACCCATCTGATAGAAGCGAAGAAACCACTATGTCAAAAAACTCATTGCCATCAGGGAGGAGGTAAAGAAATTGCTCGACGCTGACTTCATCAGGGAGGTCTAGTACCTAGATTGTCTCTCCAACATCGTCCTTGTCAAGAAAAGTAATAAAAGTGAGGGATGTGTATCGACTTTACCGATATGAATAAGGTATGCCCAAAAAATAACTTCGCACTACCTACAATTAACCTACTTGTCACCACCACATCCGAGCATGAACTGTTCAATTTTATGGATGCATACTCTGGTTACAACCAAATCTGGATAAGTCCCGGGGATGAACAACATACCTCCTTCATGACGGGCCAGTGGACGTATTGCTATCAGGTTATGCCTTTCGGGCTAAAAAACGTAGGCACCACGTACCAACGGCACATGAATAAAATGTTCGAAGCCCAAATCGGTTGGAATATAGAGGCGTATGTAGGAAACATACTCGTCAAAAGCAAAACCACCGACGACCATATCCGTGACCCCAATGGGGCTTTTGGGGTCCTCCAGGCACACTGGATGAAATTCAACTCGGCCAAATGCATCTTCAGAGTATTATCAGGGAAATTCCTGGGTTTCATCATTTTTCAATGGGGGATAAAGGCAAACCTTTAAAAGATAAAGGGCATCATGGACATGGTCCCACCGCAAAACGTGAAAGATGCCTGGAGGTTGATTGGGAGGCTTGTAGCACTCTTTCACTTCCTGGCTAAATCCAGAGACAAATATCTCCCCTTCTTCAAAGCCTTGAGAGGGATAAAAACGAACAACTTCCAGTAGATGGCCGATTACCAGGCCGCTTTTGAGGAGCTAAATAAGTACCTAAACAGTCCACCTCTTCTAACATCACTTAAAGAAGGCGAGGAGTTGTATCTCTACTTGGCAGTTTCAAGGGTGACCCTAAGCTTCATTTTAATTTGATAAGAACTTGATGTGCAGCAACTGGTCTACTATTCCAGCAAGACTTTGACAGGTACTAAGACCCACTACATGCACACCGAGAAGGTTGCACTGGCGCTCATCTATTTGCCTAGAAAACTATGCCCCTCCTACCAAGTGCATAAAATAGTTATCTTGACCGACCAATCACTGAAGAGAATCCTGCAAAAGTCTGATATGTCAGGATGGCTAATCAAGTGGGCCATCGAATTGGGTAAGTTCGACATAGAGTTTAAGTAAAGGCCGGCCATAAAGGAGTAGGCACTGGTGGACTTTATTGTTGAGACCACGGCCTCTGTTTCGGACACCAATCATCCCAGTGATACCGATCGCCGGTCTGACGAGCTACATGGGCGGATCATCGACTCACTCTGACAGTGGAGTCAGAGTGATTTTGAGGACCCCAACAGATTGGAGGTGAGATACTCCTTAAAGCTCGGGTTCCCAACTACCAACAATGTCGCCGAATAAGAAGTCCTACTCGCCGGGTTATGTCTTGCAAAGGAATGTTCGGCAAGACACGTAATCATCTATAGCAACTAAGAATTAATTGACATCCAAATTCGCAAAAGTTTTGAGGTGTCGAGCCCTCTGCTCATGAAATAGCTCGCTAAGGCAAGAAGTATAGCCCAGCGGTTTGACAAGGTCAAGATGGTACACATCCCAAGAACGGACAACTAGAGGGCTGACCAACTCGTGAGGGCAGCAATAGTTGAAAGCTCAGAGTAGTATTCTAGAGACATGTAGGAGGTCTTGACCTCTCTAAACATAGAAGAACCCGAAGCGCTACAAGTTTTCGATAGTAAAAATTGGATGTCGTCCTACTTAAAGTATATTATGGATGGCTCCCTACCGCAGAATCTGGACAATGCTAAATGCATAAAGAGGATGGCTAGCTGGTATACCATCGTAAATGGAAGGTTATACCGTCGATGGTACTCCACCACGTACTCATGATGCCTCACATTGGATGAAGCCGATTACACATTAAGAGAGGTGCACATTGGCATTTGTGGGTCACACGTCCGGGGCAAAAACCTCGCCTTCAAGATAATGCGCCAAGGCTACCATTGGCTCATAATGAAGAGAGATGTCATGGACTTCATAAAGAAATGCAAAAACTGCTAGATCCATGACAACATGCCCCATTAGCCACCCATAGAGTTAATGACACTTCAGGCCCCTTGGTAATTTGTGCAATAGGGGTTTGACATACTCAACCCCTTTCTCATCACGTCTGGGCAAAGGAAGTTTATCATGGTAGGTATTGACTACTTCATGAAGTGGGCTGAAGCCTCCCCACTGGCCCAAATTACCGAGCTAAATAGCATAGAGTTTGTACGCCAGAATATTGTCCACAGATTTAAAATTCTTGAGGTCATCATAATCGACAATGGAACCCAATTCACTGGCAAGCACTTTACCAAATACTGAGCAAGTTTAGGCATCCAGTTCGCTCACACCTCATTCACCTACACCCAAACAAACGGACAGGTGGAGGTTACCAACCGAACCCTATTACATGGATTGAAGACCAAATTAGAAGATGTTGGGAGCTCCTAAGAGGACGAGTTTTCCTCTGTGTTATGGTTATACCGGACAACACTGAATGAGACAATACGTGATATGTCCTTCAGTCTATGCTACGAAACAAAGGCCATCATCCCAACCGAGATAGGACTACCCAACCTCCAGGTTGAGGGATTCGAACCCCTTAACAACTCCCAATGACTTAGAGAGCATCTTAACCTACTCAAAGAGGCATGAGATGTGGCCAAAATGCCCATAGCCGCCAATCAGTAGTGAGTCACTAGGTACTATAACAGAATGGTGAAGGCTCACCAATTCGAGGTGGGGGACCTGGTTCTACAGAGTATAGAGGCCAAAGTTAAGAACGCTAATAGGAACAAGCTCTCCTCGAATTGAGAGGGCCCATTCCTTATTTCGGCAATCATGCGAAACGGGGCATATAAGCTTTGAGCTTAGAACGGTAAACTGGTCGCGAGGACGTGGAATGTCATTCACCTAAAAATGTGTTACCAGTAATACTTTACTGAACCCAGGTAGGTCCAGCTTACATTACCAAGCATTCTTGTAAAAGTGCATCATGTTTAATAAAATGATTCATTTGCTTGTTTATTGTAAATTGTCTTTTCTTGTTTGTCTGTCCATATGAATGCTTGTGTGTCGTTGTATGAATTCGAGCAACCTAGGCTACCCCTAAGTCGGACAAATCCTCATTCCCCCGTTGCTAAACCTTGGTTCTGCACTGAATGGCCCATACGCAATCGAACTTGAATCTCGATCCCGCACTGAGTGGCCCATACATGGTTGAATTTGGACCTCAATCCTGCATCGAGCGGTCCATACACCGTCGAATTTAAACCTCGATCCCATACCAAGCTGCCCATACGCTGTCAGATTCAAACCTCGATCTAGCATCGAGTGGGCCATTCTTGGTTGGATACCAAAACCTTATAGGGCTTTTCAGCACGCGTGCGACGACTCCCCAACAAGGACGAGCACTGTGAGTCAATGATGGTTGATGAGTTAGGATCCAACACATGAAAATAACATCCAATAGGGAGACAACCTTAACTGGCTACACAAAGACGATGACCCTAACTTCGCTAAAGCCCAGCTATGACAGCAATCACACTTAGCCAGCAAACAATGGAACATAAGCAAGGCTATACAAAAACATGGAGATCATGACAATGATTAGAAAAATCCTCTTTTATTCATTAAAGTATTGTACTATATAGGCGTCTTGGTGTTATGTAAAAGTATATATATATATAAAGAGGGGGGTTACCATAAGGCTGGGGCCTGCCAAGGGATGAGACAAAGGCTCCTCCCTGTCAGAGAAATCAATCCAATTAGACTGATGTCGAGCAACCCTGTTCCTTGGGTTAGAAATGCCAGCCGAAAAGGCAGGGTCAAAGAGAGAAGTGATCCACCGATGCAAGTGAATGTCATCCAAAAATCTCACATTCAGAGCTTGGCCCACCTCCTCTAGGCTAAATCGAGTAATCAGCTCTGCTCCCAGTCTAATATTATTGCCCTAAAGGTCAGGAAGATACTACTCAATTGCCTGCAAAGCATTCCTGACCTCAGATAGCTGGAGCTCCTGACTAAAAATCCAATCCTGATACTGTTGAACCTCGGAGGTGGCAGCATCCACCCAGCCCTGCATCTTCTCCACCACACTCGGGTCGCCCCTTGTTTGGGTCAAATGATGGACCTCTCCTTCCAGCAGCTGGATCAGGAACAACTATTGATACAGACATGTTTGCAAAATTTACATCATCTTGTCATCCTACAAACAAAACAAGAGAAAGAGGTTAAATTTAGCCATTTCCAATGAAATAGAAAAGTTCTCAGAAACATACCCGGATGTATGATAGTATAGAAGCTGCGATGCTTAGGGGCACCATGGATGAAGACGTGGGGGTCAGCACCCACTCCGGCCAGGGTTGACCCAACGTAGAAACCTCCGGGTGAGATGCCTCTATTGTCGTCGCCTGCTCAACGTCACCTCCTGACCGGGCCTCTACTAGGTGACCCACACTGGGACCCTCTTCAGCTAACTCGCATGTGAAGCCGACCACCTCCTGCTCTAGCAAAGAAGAAACAGGGGCCTCCTACTAGACCTCCATTTAGGCCTCCTACTGAACTGCTTGCTTGGCCCACTCTTGGGTCTCTTATAGGACTGCCTGTTGGGCCTCCTGCTGAGGCTCCTAATGGGCCTCCTACTGGGCCTAGGCTGACTCACTTGATGCGCCTACAGTGGGAACAGGAGACCCACAGACTGCAGCTACTCCAGCATCAACCTCAGTGGTGGCAACATATGAAGGCGCAACGAGGGCCGGTCCCCTCAATGACTCACCTAGGTCCCACATCCACTCCACCATGGGCAGGCCTTCGATAGCAGAAGACCCTGGAGACAATACAGTCCACTGCTGGAATGGACTCTTAGATGGATCCTTGATGTATAAGTCCCAGCCTTACTCTTGGTTTGGGTAGGCGGAGGAGCACTGGCTCCCATACCCTCCATGGGAAGACCCCATCTGGCCAATGCAAGTGCCTCAAAAGACAGGAGACAATCCTTCTTGAAGTCATCTATATTCACCCGGATCAACTCTGTCAGTAACTTGACAGACTCCACCTCCTCACACGAGGTCTTACTGGTAAAAGGCACCGGCACATTCCCCATTCATTGGGGAAGGCCCAGTTAGAAGCAATTTTCATAAAAAGAACTGGTCCTTTCAATTTTTGACAGAATCAGGGATCATCCTACTTATGGGTAGTTCCCTAAGAGACAATGAAATCTAGTCTCTACTTTGGTAGAGCTGGAAGATAACATTTATAGCCACCACAATCAATGCCCTCCCCTAGTGACAGAGGAATATATAGAGGGAGCACAAATATCAAATGGCATTGGTGTGGAATGTCACAATCAGGACTCCCAGTGCCAACAAGATCTCGTACAGCTCCCGCAGAAGGGGGAAGAGAATACCACTATTCAAGTGTGCCTCGTAAACCATAATGGACTCATCTAAAGGGGAACAAGCCGTATGATGCACCCCTAGCATAGCATATAAAATCATAATCAAAATGTTGAACTGCAAATACAATGTTTTAATGTCGACAATAATGAGAAAAGAATGAATCGTGTCAACTTTTGGAGCCATAAAAACAGAAAATAGCAAGGCATAAAAAGACGAGAGAGAAACGAACCCAATAAGAAGTATTTAAGACGAAGAAGGGGCATCGTTTTATAGGAGTGGTGCAAATTTCAAACAGCTCCTTAAAAAGGCACATGTATGATGACCTGACACGAGTCGGCAATGGACGACATCCAAGCACGTCAATTATCTGGCGCTATTAATGACAACTTGCCACCATATAGGCAGTTGACACGTGGCAGGAAGGACGAGCCTAGTGTCAAAGCGACGCGACCTCCTAGGCCACTATGCTTCACTTCTTGGGGACAATGAAATGGTGGCAAGCAGATCTAATGATCTTAAAGCTGGACTGACTGGCTGACGATCCACTCCAACGTGCAGCCTGCCTGACAGACCAGAGACCTAGTTCGGCAGTTGATCTACTTGATGTGCCAGTCCGGCATCTAGCTGATTCAATCGAACAATGATCCAATCCAATGCTTGGCCTGTTGGCATGCCAGACCGGCATTTATCTTGCTTGACAGGCCGGCGACTCACTCTAAGTTTCAACTAGTTTGACCGGTCAACAATCCAGACTAACATATGGCTCACACGATTGATCAACGATCCAATCCGGCACCCAACCGGTTTGACTAGACAACGACCTAGTTTGGAGAAAAAACCCGACATCTAGGAAATCGAAGACGGAAGCAGTATAGGAAAAAATAATTGTTAGTTCCATTCATTTCCCTTAACAAGTTATAAAGCCTCCAAATGCTGGCGTACAACAAAAAAAGACAACAAAGAAAGAGGGATACATGGAACTCAACTGCAGCAAACTTAAGACGAGCAAGCAACCGGAGAAACTAGAACAAAAAGCTAGTGTGCATTTGACAAACATCGAAGCACATCCCATAAGAACAACCGTTCACAAAGAGTCAAAGTAGAGGCTCGCCACAAACAAAAGCTACCATCTAGGTAGGATTAGAGAGTAAGGAAAGCCTTGCCTCGCAATAAAGAAAAAATGGCAACGAGCCTGAGATTTGCCACCAGCCTTACCAATAGTAGGGTGAGGCTGCCGAGATAGCAGTTCTCGATGAGCCTGAGCCTGTTCCAAAGGCAAGCCACCGCCCAAGACGAAGGCACAAAACCTTGCCCCACTCAAAAATAGCAACAAGCATGGCTCCGAGATAGACACAAAATGGGGTGACTAAAGCGGCTCCCCACACAAAAAGGGGGGACCAAAGTATACCGCAAGTGCGTCCCATGATGATGCTTTTGAACATCAGAGATAGACTCCCGCCAATCCCGATGGCCAGCAACTTGGGCCTGATGGTGACTTTCAGTTCCCACACCGCTTTGTTGGTAAAGGTAGGATGTGATATAAAGAGGAACAAGGAGCCCTCAATTTATAGAATGCATAAAGATTAAAGGGCTATTAAATGCCAGAGATTCTCCATGCCAACAAATCTACAGAAAATCTAGGGTGGAGGGAAATAATGTTAGAAATAGTAAAGAACGGAATTTGAGGATGACCTAGGGAAGAAACAGAAGGAGAAAACAATAAGGCGTGTCATGTCCCATCCATAAATATGCCAAAGGTTGAAAATTCAAAACTCTCAACATGGGGGGTTGTTGATGAGGATGATAGAAATGAGCCAACCTAGTGTAAAGATTCATAAACTCAACGGTGGGCCCAGAAGGCATCTAGCACACAGTCCCAGGGGCCGATCAACACTCCATTGACCAAAATAGTGCCCCAGTAGGCCAGTCAACGCAAGCCAGCCATGGCCCAACCGAAGCAACCCACAATACTCTTCTCGCATGCTGAAGATCACTTGCCTTAACCAACAAGCACTCCAAATATTACCCCAAATCACGATCCTTCCAAGAATGAAAACTCTCAACGCAATAGATCTCTCATAATGGCAGCCCCAATATTCACCGCATACAATATCTCCTTAAGGAGTGAAGGAATCCTCTTAATTGTTCACGATTGCCTTAATCGGCATCTGCAATCTTCTTGCTAGCCCACCAAATCTGCATAGGCAAGTTGGCGGCCAGCCTTGGCACTCAAGTAATGCTAAGTTAGCTTAGAGCCTATAAAAGACCCTCGAGGCAAACTCCAAGGGCATGCCTACATTTATACTAATTTCAACTTTCAGACGCTTACGTTCCCACTCAAACAAGCCCACAAAACGCTGTTTCTAAGAGCTCTCAAGAGAACATACCCTTTCCGCAGAGCCCCCCGAGAATTTCTTCACAACTCTTGCCCCCTGTTGACATCAAAATTGCTCCCCACAAGTGCACCAACACAAAGCTGCCCCACGTTGAGGGTAACCTCTGAGTCAGACTAAAAAACCTACTCTCTTGCATCATTACTCAAAATTACTGACTTGAATATCTCAGGATAAATTGGGGAGTGAGTCCTGTCAATCCTCTAACCTCTTATTTTGAGTTGTAGTGTGTAAGATCCAAGTCGAGAAGTACGGAGACCAGACCCATTTCAATTCGACCGGAAAACCAAATGGCACCCTAATCTATCAACAACCCGAATCATGTATATATATATA
>JAODPA010111668.1:0-19462 GCA_025585075.1 Nepenthes mirabilis
CCTTCGAGGTAAATAGATGGTTGGATAGGGTGATTGATGTTCGTGATATTTGGGTTGACCTCTAATAGGTCTGATGAGTTCTCGTGGAATGTAATACCCTTGAGATAAGTGGGGGAGGAGTCCAGATTAGTGATACCCCCACGTGTATGTCAGAATTGGCCATAGAGTTCTTCTTTCGAAATCTCAGGGGTATTTGTCTTCGGAGAAAGGCATTTAGTTGTTCCTTAGAGCATGATGGTCATATGGTATTGCATGTGATCAAACTTGTTTAAAGGTTGAGAAAGTAAATCTCGGTGTCTTTCTTGGGAAGGTAGGCATCAATGTTGGAAATTGATGCTGTGAGTCTTGGGCCTTGTATGTCTTTGAAGCTTCATGGTGGATGTGAAGGATGAACCGCCAGTAAGTTCAAATGACTGGGTGTTAGAATGTCGTGATCTTGTTGGAAGTTAGAATCGTATTCGGTTTTGGTCAGTTGGCTTGTTGATATGCCAACAGGATCTTGAGGTTACTAAGTGACCGAAATATTGGGTAAGGATTGAAAGTCCTGTCAACTCCTTGGGTGATCGTCATGATTAGAGTTTTGATTGTGGCGTAATTTAGGGGATTAATCAGAGTAGCGCAGTGGAAGCGTTGTGGGCCATGGCCCAGAGGTTTCTAGATACGGTTGAGATTCCGATGACCAATTTTTTTTGAGGCTTGGAATGAATTGAAGGGAAAGTTCATTGGCCCGTTTGAAGTGTCGGTTTGAGTTGGAAGATGTCCGGCATGATTGTAGGTGGCTTTTGAAATATCTAGAAATCGATATAAGGTTTTCCTAGTACCGATGGTGGGGATAATCGGTAAGTGACCGGGTTGAGCTGTTCTGAGAGGCTAAGGGATTGTTGTGTGATGAGGAGTAGAATGATCCAATACTTGAGGTTTCTAAAATACACATTGTCTTAGGAAATGAGTTTAGAATTTGAGGAGTCCACCTCAGATTTGGGAATTCAAGGCTCATTAAATTTCGAGGACGAAATTTTATAAGTGGGGGAGAATTGTGAGGTTCCGAGTTAAGAAAATAATAATTAGAGGGCAATTAAGTTAACATGGGTGTACCATGGTCAAAAGGTATTAGAGAAATCGGATGAACAGCTCAAAGAGCCAAAATTGATAAATCGGGAACGAAAACTGTAAACCGAGTTATATAACTTTGAAAATACGATTTTGGGTTTTAAAGCATGATAATCATGCTTATTAAGGTTATATAATCAAGGATAAGGCCCTAGGATGTGAAAGATTGGGTTAGAATGGTCAAAACGGGTCCCAAACGGCGAAAACGTGGTGTAGGCTTGCCGCTGGCTTGCTGCGGCAAAGACCGGCGCCCTCCGGGAGCTCGAGCCCTCCTATCAAGT
Organism: Nepenthes mirabilis; assembly: GCA_025585075.1. NCBI lineage: Eukaryota > Viridiplantae > Streptophyta > Magnoliopsida > Caryophyllales > Nepenthaceae > Nepenthes > Nepenthes mirabilis. Next base: position 1,392 of record JAODPA010111668.1, read on the forward strand.
GGAAAAACTAGAAGTGAGGCCGCTCGCTGGCTGCTCGAGCAGAGCTTGAGCGACAGACAGCCTGTTGTGCGGCCGCTCACTGCCCGCTCGAGCCGCTCTCGAGCGGTGCGCGTAATATAAATACGCGCCGTGCGTCTTTCTCCCTTATTTTTCAGTCGGCCGAGGGTTTTTAGAGAGAGAGGGAGCGCGGTTTTAGAGAGAGAAGAAGGGAGATCGAGGCCCAGGAGTCCAGATCCGTCCGAGAGCCAGGAATAAAGGTGAAAGCACGCGTCGAGGCAAGTGTTCTCATACCCACTTCTCGATCTCTTTCGATGTTTTATGTGATTTTGTTAGGTATTTTGTATCGATACCCACCGTGAATGTTAGGATCTTAAAACCCATGCCTAGAGGTCCAAGAATATGTGGTTGTTTGTCCGAATCATGTCCGATTCGCCCGGTTTTGGTTCACTGAAACCCTAACCCACGAAAATTTAGGGATTTCCCGTTTACCATCCGTGTATCAAGAAATTGTTCTTAAAATATGAATCACCACGTCCCTAATATGTATACCTATCGACCGGTCGTCCGATTTCACAAAAATCGACCCGTTCACGGCGTCCGAGACCTCTAAATACCTCCTAACACTGTTCACCCGAGGTGAACAAATAAATTTACATGCTCTCACCTTTGTATTATCTTAAATTGATCTCAAGATATGAATCACCATGTCCTAATGATGCATGTATGTCGACCGGACGTCCAATTGGACACGAATCTACCCGTTTGGGGCGTCCGGAAGTGTTAAATGATCCCTATTACTGTTCATACGAAGTAAATGGATAATTTGTATATTGTACCCTCATTCTATTGTTATGAACGTTATGACGAATGTACATTTGAAATCGTAAGATTTAGAAACGGGCTCCGGAGGACCACAATGTGATTGGCTCGTCAATGGTAAGGAATCTCAATCCCTCTCATGAATCTCTCATGAATTTTGATAAGTATGCATATAAATGGAAAAGTGAAAACATGCTTAAGTTCCAAAATGAAATGAGAACCGAACGAGTATAGGGAGGGAAGTCCACAATGTGATATATGCATGATGAAACCTCCCAAATGGCGGGAGATACGGTAAAAATGGATACGGTGGACTTTCCCTCAAATAGAAATTGAAATAGAAATGGAATCATGAAACTAGGACCATGGACTTTTAAATGGGTAGTATTCTTTGGTTTGACATGTCCATCACGGTAGAAACCTGAAGAATACTTGGGCCACGTATTCTGGTCGCTTGTGTGTAAGCGGGTGGTGTCCATGTCACGCCTTAGGATACTATTGTGGAAGAACGAGGACTGCCCTGGTACCCTGGGGGAATGGGGCGATTTACGGCACGATGTGCACGACCCCCCCGGATGGGTCATAAAAGATAATCTCTCACGGCCTTAGATCATGTGGAGTATCATGATCCTTTCCTCGTTCTCTCGCATCGTTGCTAGTACGACCTACTGGCCCTGGTCCGCAAAGACTAAAGTAAATTGATAATGCACTAAAACATGTTCAACTGGCAATTAAATGTTCCAAGACATGATAAATAGCAAATTGATGCTTTTAAATGTTCCTTTCCTCTCAAGTCTCATTGTATTTCTAATGCTTGTTTCCCCTTTTCATTTTCATGTTCATGTTTATTCATTATTGAGAGTGACGTATGATTATACATGTTGAGTTATAAGCTCACTCTTGCTGTTTGTTGTTTTTCATTCCAGATGAGAACACTTAGCCCGCGCCTGATAGTTAGAGCAAGGGGAGAGACCTGCTTGGGAGATTAGCTGGACGTCAAGTGCTTTGAAGATTCGGTCCTTTTGTTGTAATGAAATGTAGCAGCCACTCGCGGATGGCTGTGGCCCGTTGTTATTTTTATGGTTTTGTTATGCTTCTGCAGTTTATGGTGATAGTTTGCTTCCGCGTCTGTATTGATACTGTGAATTTTGTTTTATATTAGATGGCATCTCTCTAGATCCAGTACAGTAGTTAGGGGTACTGTATTAGAGCCATGGATGATATGGCAGTGTGTGATCCTGTGTGGTGTGTTGTAGGCTTGATGCTAAACATTTTGATAGATGTATGCTTGTGCAGGATCTTTTTGAACAGGTTATATTTCGGTTTTTCATCCAGTTGCAGAGGAAACTCTGCCGAATTTTCTGTAGAAATTTATAATTCCATTGGGTATTAATGATATGTTTATTAACGGATGGTTATTTAAGGAAAATAACTTGATCCGTCACATTATCTGTTCTGTTAGTACCGGTATTAAATCATTTGAATGCTATATCTGTATCCAAAGGAAATCAGAAACAAGATACGAAAGTTAAATGTATTCCGAAAGTACATTGAATCATGCCTCATGTTTATGCATCACGTATTTTGCTCCTATTTCTCTTTTCTTGTATTATTTTGAGTATATTGCTTATTGTCTTTGTTATAATTTTGCCTTGCTGCACATTCAGCTTACTCCTTTCTATTTTCCTACCTTCAAATGAACATGAACTTATATCCAATGAGGAGTAGAGGTCCCAGTTGACTAGGCTGAGGATTTGGAAGAAGTTATTGTAGTCTTGGGTTTATAGTTTTGTATACATTTATTGAGGACTTGTATAGTTTTGGATGGACATGTTGATGTATATTGTGTGTATTGATGATGTTCTGATGAGTTAGTTTTCGTTATATATCGATGATTTTACATGCTTCCACAGGTTATTATAGTTTGATATTCAGGCACCTAGTAGCATCTCTCTGTTCTAATATTGTGTTCGGAGATATAATATCGGAGCCACGAATATATCGTGGCACATGTAGATCTTGTGTTTGTTAGATGTTTTGCAGATGATTAATACAGGTTCATATTTAGTTTGGCAGTCATTTTACAGGCGAAACTTTGCTGGTTTCCGCTTAGAATATGGTCCATCACATTGGCCCAAATTGCCCACCAAGAAAAAAAATCTCAAGCATAAACTTTCATCATAAAAACAAAAATAAACAAAATATCCAATAATAACATTCACCTCAAGACATGAGATAAAAATATAATGTCTAATATATCCAAAATCAAAGGAAAACAACACTGATAATAAATACTCTAGCTTCTATCTAAGAAGGTAAAGCCTCTCCATGCTCAAACTAAGGAATAACTAGATGCTAAGATCACCTCTATCAGTAAGCTTCTCAACAAATACGTGATCAAAGACTAAATCTACAACATTACACTAGTCTGGGGACAAGAAAAAGCAAAGGTAAATTAAAAATTCAGCAACTGATACATAATCAATAACATAATAATTAATAACAATTCTTAAACAATAATATAAATATGTCAAACGTAGCATCAAGAATCAAGCAGTCCACCATACTCTATTCACGACACTACACTAAGTCATTACCATGATTCAGGAGACTATGAGTATCACTACCAAGAATTACCACTAAATACAAATAGAGTAGTAAGACAAATATAAAAAATCATAGAAGATATTACAATAACACACATTGGATCCAAAATGGTCGATCCTCAAGTCGGCCTCATCAAGCCTGGCTACATATCTAGGTCAGCCTTATCTAGATCAGCCTCATCTGAGTTGGCCATTTCTTGGTCGGCTGCCTCTGAAGCGAAACCAATGCCATAAAAGATGCCATTAGGAATCAAAATACTTAAACCATAATACCCTGCAGAAGAATGCAAATATCCATTAATTTACATAACAGATTCGTTTATGCAAAAGTGTCCCTAAAATAATAAAAATATATTAAAAGTCGATCCATAAACTGCTATGTGAATCCAGATTGGCCTCTCAAGCCTAGATAGTTCGTTCAACTCTACTGTTTCTCATCCGACATGAATTCTTGCTTATCTAAAGGTAAGAAAACAATAATGAGTGAGGTAAAAGCTCAGCAAAGTATAAATAATCAAAGACATGTATAATTATCACTTCAAAATGAAATCAAAAGAAATGGGATAGGAGCATATTACATATAGGAACATAAAACATGATCAGAAGCCATTTTCAGGGGTATTGGTTTCCACTTTAAATCTATATGTTATTTATTTTATTCTTAGTTACTTTGCCTTCAAAATCATCCTAAAAACTCAATCATCTTTAGGGATCAGATAGGAAAGGACAAGTCGAGGAAGAATTGTGTAATCTCCACACAATCTAAGGCTAACCCTCTTATTCTACTCCTAGAGGCAAGTGGTAATGCCTTTAACCTGGCATATGGGGCCATAGTCCAAAGATGCACCAAAAGTTTTCCCGTGGCCCAGCTGCAATCCTCGAGTTATCACTCCAATATCCTTAATCCTATTTTTTTAATTTCTTTATAGCATTTTAGATGGAAACTCTACACAAAATTCTTTCATCCGATGGCTATATATCAAATAACAAATATCAAATTGCAGAGTTTCCACTTGCTGTTCACATATACAATTTTCCTTGGTCTTATGGCTTATGTCTTGAGCTTCAAATAAACGAAATCTTTAAATAAGCAAACTGATATTTACAAACAGTAAATAAATATGCAATATAACTTTTCCCGCATACCAAAGCTTGAACTTTTACCAAATCATACTGCAATACCGAACTCAAACATAAGAAGGAAATTCTAGCAATATTCAAACATGAATCATGGAACAAAATCTAACATATAAATCATAGTACATGCACCAAAACAAGAAGTTTCTTCATAAAATATGAGAAAATAATTATCATGATATGCAAATTTGTAGAAACATAGCGAGGAGGGGTATTAGAACAATAATACCCGAAAGAATCAGACAATAATCAATATCGACCAAAGAAAAAGCATAGAGTATGCTTGCCTGATCCACAAACTTTCTTACTCAAATTGGGCCTGGAAATTCTTCCTCTCATTCTTCTCCTTCGTGCCCCTTTTTTTTTTTCAAAACTCTCTTTCCTAACCCCTAGATCCAAAATTTAAAAGACAATGGGGTAGGTAAGAGTAGGTGAGAGTAGGTCACCTACTCTGGTACTTCATTGTTCCGCTCAATTCCCCTGTCTATAAAGTCAACGGAGTAGGTGAGAGCATGCGGGGGCAAGTCACCTACTCTGGCTTTGCCTAGTCCAAACTATAGTTAAAACCGGCCTACAAGCCAATCCGGTCAATTATCTAATCCGGTCAACTATCCTAACCGGTCAACTATCTTAACCAATCAACTATCAAATCCGGTCAACTATTTTAATCTAGTTAATTATCTAATCCAATCAACTATCTTAATCTGGTCACCTATTTAATTTGGTCAACTATCTTAATCCGGTTAACTGGCTACTTAGGCAGATTTCCATTAAGGTCAAGTTGTTATGTCCTAGGAATCCAATCCTTACAATTTTTTCCTACTTATAAAATTTCATCCTTGAAATTTAACAAGACATATATACTTCAAGAAAATAATTAGGGGTACTTGCTCCGAATCTCATTCTCACTCTCCCAAATGGCTTCCTTAGTGGAATGATTCTTCCACAAAATGTTTACTAGAGGAATGGTCTTCGTGCACAATATTTGTTCCCTTTAGTCTAAAATCTTTACCGGCTTTTCGATATAAGATAGATTTTTACCAATAGTCAGAGGCTCAAAATTAATTGCATGCGTTGGATCATGGACATATTTATGGAGCATTGATACGTGAAACACATCGTGAACATCAGCTAAGCTTGGCAGCAAGGCTAACCAGTAAGCCATTTTTTCAACTTTCTCTAGAATCTCAAAGGTCCAATAAATCTCGACTTCAACTTTCCTTTAACCCTAAATTGAGATGTCCCTTTCGATGGCGATACTTTTAGAAATACAAAATCACTAACTTCAAATTTCAACACTGATCTCCTTTTGTATACATAGCTCTTTTGTCTGCTTTAAACTACCTTCAAATTTTTATGAATCAACCGGATCTTCTCTATTGTCTCCTTGCTAATATCTGAACCAAGAAATCGCCTATCTCTGGTTCTTCCCAATGAATTGGTGATTAGCACTTTCTCTCATATGGAGCTTCAAATGGTGCCCTACCAATACTCGCATGGTAACTGTTATTACCAGCAAATTCTGCCAGAGTCAAATGATGATCCCAGCTACCTTTTATTTCTAACACTGATGCCCTTAGCATGTCCTCTAATATTTGAATTATGTGCTCTAATTTGCCATCTGTTTGGGGGTGATAAGCTATATTGAACTTCAATCTCGTCCCTAGTACTTGCGTAGGCTTTCCAAGAATTTTCATACAAACATCAAATATCGATTGGATATAATCGAGGCTGGCACACCATGGAGCCTAACAATCTCATTAATATATAGTTGAGCCAATTGATCCTGAGAATATGCTGTTCAGATTGCCAAGGAATGGGCCGATTTGGTCAGCCAATCAATGATAACCCATATGGCATCATGGTTCTTTGGAGTTCTTGGCAAACTAAACACAAAATCCATTATAATATCCTTCCACTTCCAACATAGAATGGGCATCGGTTGTAACAGTCCAACAAGTTTCCTCATCTCGGCTTTCATTTGCTGATAGATAAGGTATTTATTTATAGAAACCATAATTTTATTCTTAATATTTCTCCGCTAGAATATTTTTTTTATAACCTGGTACATCTTATTAATTCTAGGGTGAATAGTATACCTAGTTCGATGGACTTCCTTCATAATCTTTTCCTCTAGCTCTTTATCACCAGGTACACATAACCAACCCCTAAATCTCAAGATTCTGTTGGCATGAATATTAAAATCAACTTTGGAGTCCTTCAAGTCTCCAACAATCTCCATCAAGAAGGGATATTCTCTTACCCCTCTTTGATTCTCTACAAAAGCTCTAGCTGCACTTGGAAATATGATAATAGCATTTGGTTGCCCTTGACGTATCGCTGGATGTTACAATGTTTCAAACAATCCAGCATCTCCATTTCCTTAATTTGTAATCTTTCTACAAAACTCGATCAGCAACTTAAAGTATCAGCAACAACATTAGCTTTTTCTAGCCAGTATTAGATTTTACAATCATAATCCTTTAGAAATTCAATCCACCTCCTCTACCTCTGTGATAGACCAATTTATTTTTCTTAAATTACTTTCGTCAATAAACACAATACTAATGCCCATAAATAATGATATAAATTTTTACAAAAAATTAGGCAGAATTCCATTTGCAAATTGGATGTTTGTCAAAATAAAAACATCTGTACAAACCTTGTACAATTATCCACACTGCAACTACATAATCACAAAATCCTATAATCACCACAACAACATACAACATCAACACAACCAACATAGGATCCAAATTGCCACTAGTTAGTTGTGGCTCCAACATTGTGTATCTATACACAATGTCGGCCAAAGATAGATAACACTAGGTATCTACAACAAATCATCATATCTAGTGGAAGCATAAATAATCCAAACAACAACGAAAATTAAATTACCTAATCTTTAGTCATTTGTACAATATACATTAATAAACCCCACTAAAACATGAAAGTATACATTTATTTACAATCTGTAAGGTATAAGTTATGAGATCCCACTCTCAAATTCTGATAATTATGGGGTGATTAAGTTGAAAATAATTATGATTCGATTCAAGAACAAGGGATAAATGAATACCAAAGTAAAATAAGCAAAACAGGCAAAAGGGGGCTAAAGATGAGATTTGCGCCTGATGTGTGCTCGTGTGCCGAAGTAGGCATAGATTTGTGCATAGGCCTGCTCAAGGCTTGCCCAAGGCAAGGCTGGGGTGAGGAAACAACGACAGGGGGTGCTTGAACGCTGTTTTGCGAGAGCTAGCGCTTGACGAGCGCCTAACCAGCGCTAGCCTTTAAAACCTCCACTGACCTGCTTTAATTCGTTTTAAATTTGGGAAAGGGGGAGAGAGAGAATAAGACCACGCACGATAGCACCGAAGGGGAGAAGGAGGAATGGAAGAAAAAGAAGAGAAGAGGAGAAATCCGTCACTTTTGATCCAATCCGATTAAAAATAACAGTAGGGTAGGCAAAGACAAGTGTACCCCGGATGTTAACCTCTATTTTTACTACTTTTCTGTATCCTTACAATTATATTTATGCTATGAATTACAGTTTCTTTTTGTTTAATGCATACGAAGCATGTTTCTGTAAATTAATCGGATAGATTTTAAATTTATCTATGACGGACCGGATTATTTTTCTAATAAATAACCTCCGTCAGTGGTAACACAAACTAAAGCCCATAATTAACCTATGAATTCTATAAAAATTTCGGTAGAGTTTTCTCTACAATTGGATGACAATAAAAAATACAACCTGCTCAAATACATCCTGTACAAGCATACATCTAACCAAAATAACCAATACAAAGCCTACAACACAATATACATGTTCACATAACCAGCCATATCATCCATGGCTCCAATCACAGTATCCCCAACTACAGAACTGGACCTAGAGATGCCGTCTAGGAAGAAACAAAATCCAGAAACATCAACACAAATGCGGAAGCATAACTAGATCATCAAAAACCTGCGGAAACATAACAAAACCATAATATAACAATAAGCCACATCCATCAATGAGTGGCTGTTTACATTCTAATATGATAAACATAACCCAATGTTCAAGCTTCGATGTCCAGCAACTCCCTTCAATACAAGTCTATCTCTTTGCTCAAACTAATCTGACACCGGCTAAGTGCTCTCATCTGGAAGAAAAAACAGCAAGTGTGAGCATACAACTCAGCAAATATAATCATGCTCAATACTCATAGGCAAATAATAGAACAACTGGAATGGGGGGGATACAAGTAATCTCAATAATCATGAATCAGGAGAGGGAACAGGAAACATCTGGAATCACTGGATTCTCACGGTTACATCGATTAGGCATTATTCATTTTCATCATTATATCATCTTTATGAACCTAGACTAGTAGGTCGTACTAACCAACAATCCGAGAGAACGAGGAAAGAAATGTGTTTGCTACACATTCTAAAGCCACAACTACATTTTATTTCTGTAGCACTCGACCATCGGTTGCATCTCTACTATGCAACACTCAACGAACGACTACATCTCCACTATGTAGCGTTCGACCAACGGCTACATTTTAGGTCTGCAGTACTCGGCCACCTCAACACGCCCCATATCCCCCGGGGAGTAGGGCAATCCTCGTTCTTCCACAGTAGTTTCCTAAAGCATACCACGAACATTACCCGCTCCAATGAGTAGCCAGAATACGTGGCCATGTATTCCTCGGGTTCACACCGCGATGGACATGGTAAGCTAAAGAATACTACCCCTATGAATCATGGTCCTAGTTTCAAGGTTAGTTTCCACACTTGGAGAGGGAAATCTACATTTGCCATACACAATCACAACTCGGGAAATTCCATTCCCATCACATACATTTCCATCCGGGAGATCATTCCATCACAATGCACAATGTGGATTCCCTTCCATTTACTTGCTTGGTTCACAACTTTCTATGAGACTCAATCCCGTTGTTACAATTCAATTCATGTTCACAAGAGAATTCCGAATTTCATACCTTCGATAATCACGTATCATTTTAGAAGCCTCCTGGACTCGTTTCCTTGCTTCTGGCATATGGATACACATTTTTGGGGCTTACATTTATGTTCAAACAATTAGATGTCACTACTATGACAATTAAACAAGGGCCTAACATGTATATTTCCCATTTCATTTTGGGTGAACAGTGTCAGGTTTCTTTTGAACATCCGGACGCCGTGAACGGTTTGATACTTGTGAGATTGGGCGTCCGGTTGATACATACGCACAATTGGGACACGGTGATTCATCTTTTGAGCTCGATTCAACATAATACAAAGGTGGAAGCATGCAATTTTCCCTTAGGTCTCGGGTGAACTGTGACGGACCGGGTTATTTTTCTCAAATAACTCTCCGTCAATAATAACTCATGCCTATAATTAACATAATTCCAGCATATCACAGGATCCAAAAGCCACGTAAAATTTGTGACTCTAGCATGGTATATTTAAATACCATGCTAGCTCAAGAGAGATGCCACAAGTTCTCTATATACCCAAATGAAATAATGCGGAAGCAGAACTAAATACTTAGTTACCCGCGGAAGCTTAACAGGGATGTAACTAATCTCCAGGCTTTTGACATTCGAGTTTGCTTAAGCAGATCCCTTTTCTTGTTCTACTTATTCAGGGGCCATTTTAATCTATCACCTGGGAGGAGAAAATAGCAAGCGTGAGCGTACAGCTCAGCAAGTGAAATCATACGTCACTATCAAATTGTGAAGAAACATGAAATACAATGAGACTTCATTTGGAGGTATCAAGTTGTCATTTGAATGTGCTTAATCAATTTATTTCAATATTTGCGGACTAGGGCTAGTAGGTCGTACTAGCAAACGATGTGAGAGAACGAGAAAAGGATCATGATACTCCAAATGATCTAAGGCCATGAGGGATTATCTTTAACGACCCTCCGGGGGGTCATGCACATCACATCGTGCCGTAAATCACCCCATTCCCCCGGGGTACCAGGGCAGTCCTCGTTCTTCCACAATAGTATCCTAAGGCATGACACGGACACTACCCGCTTACATACAAGCGACCGGAATACGTGGCCCAAGTATTCTTCGGGTTTATACCGCGATGGACGTGTCAAGCCAGAGAACACTACCCATCTAAAAGTCCATGGCCCTAGTTTCATGTTTCTATTTTTATATTTATTTGAGGAAAAGTCTACCGTATCTCATGTATCATATCTCCCACCATTTGGGAGGTTTCCTCATTCACATATCGCCACATATCATATTGTGGACTTTCCTCCGTTCATTTGTTTCTCCTTTCACTTGGGCATTCGTTTCTTATCTTGCTTGGGAACTTATGCCATGATTACTTATACGATTCTTATTCTTCTTTAAACTTATTCCCTTTCACGTTTCACGTTTCAATTTAGATTCAAGAGAGAACGTTAACATTTCTATTTTACTGAGTCAATAGCATTTTGGAGTCTTCTGGTGCTCATTTCATTGTAAGCGATGTCCATCGATCATAGGCTATATGATTTTTATGATTTGAATGGATATTAAAACGATAATATTCGACAAAGAATGAGTAACAATCATTGACTATAGTGAGTATGAGACCACTTGCCTGGGATGCTCATCAAGTCTCTCATGTTTGGCTTGGAAATCTTCTTCCTCCTTCTCTTTCCTTCGCCTCTCCCTCCTCTTCTTCTTCCTTCTCTTTCACTCGTCGCTTCCTCTGCTCCTCCTTCAAATCCCCTCGTCAGTATTTTTCTCCTTTCACTTGGGCATTCGTTTCTTATCTTGCTTGGGAACTTATGCCATGATTACTTATACGATTCTTATTCTTCTTTAAACTTATTCCCTTTCACGTTTCACGTTTCAATTTAGATTCAAGGGAGAACGTTAACATTTCTCTTTTACTGAGTCAATAGCATTTTGGAGTCTTCTGGTGCTCATTTCATTGTAAGCGATGTCCCTCGATCATAGGCTATATGATTTTTATGATTTGAATGGATATTAAAACGATAATATTCGACAAAGAATGAGTAACAATCATTGACTATAGTGAGTATGAGAACACTTGCCTGGGATGCTCATCAAGTCTCTCATGTTTGGCTTGCAAATCTTCTTCCTCCTCTTTCCTCCGCCTCTCCCTCCTCTTCTTCTTCCTTCTCTTTCACTCGTCGCTTCCTCTGCTCCTCCTTCAAATTCCCTCATCAGTATTTATAGGAAGTGGGATGAGAAGGTGGGGGCAGGAATCTTCTAGAGAGTTCTGGCGTCGTTTCTTCCTGAGATTTCCAGAATGTTCCGAAGTCGCTTATTTCAGTTCTTTCCCGAAAATTCCCGTTCTTTCCAGAAAAGTCGGGAGTTTTCCGGAGTCATCTGTTCCCGTGATTATTCCGGAATTAATTTCCTCCTCCGGCTCCCGTTCTTTCCTTCCGGTCAACTGTTGTTGACCGGATTCCTCTTTTTGCAGCCTCCTTCCTTCCTTTCCTTGTTGACCGGATTGGGCTTCTTTTGCTATTTCGTCCTCAAATTACTCTGTCCTCAAATCACACCGGTTTCAAGGCGTGAATCAACTCCGGCTTGTGGATCAATTTTGGCTATTTCGTTTTACAAATTATTTCGGCTTCCAGCTTCTTAATTTATAATTTACTCCGGTTACTTCCTTCAAAACGCACTCCGTCTTCCGTGAGTAAATCCACTCCGTCCATTATGTCACTCCGTCCCATTTCCTTAAAAACACTCCGGCTTCCGTGAGTAATTTACTCCGTCCCTTATGTCACTCCGTCTCAAAAAGCACTCCGTCCCCTTATATCACTCTGTCTAAAAAAAGCACTACGTCCTTCAGAGTCGCAAAGCCACTCCGTTCTTCGTTAAAGCCCGCACGCGTCCTCATTGGTAAGGAGTTTTGGGTCTTATATATGCTTCAATGGTTTCTTCTTATTTCGATGTGGGACTCCTTCCACTCAGTTCTGTTTTCATTAAACGTAAGGCTACTCCGGCTTTTACGCTCTTCTTAATTCACTCCGTAAGGCCACTCCGTCCTGAATTCTTCTCTCAATCCATTCCGACCGTAAGGCCACTCCGTCCTCTCACTCCACTCCGGTCGGAAGGCCACTCCGTCCTTTAATCCACTCTGGCAGTAAGGTCACTCCGTCCTAATTCTCCTCTCAATCCACTACTTCGTCCTATTTCCTTTACAAAGTACTCCGGCCCGCTAATTCATTCCGTCTCATTTCCTTTACAAAGCACTCCGGCCTGCTAACTCACTCCGTCCTGAACTCTTCTTTCAATTTACTTCGTCCTGAATTCATTCCATCCTCTCAATCTACTTCAGCCTTAAGGCTACTCCATCCTCTCAATCACTCCGGCCTGCAAGATCAGGCCGATTTTCTGCCATTTTTTGCTCGAGCCCCTCTTGGGCGTACAGCAGGCGCCACTTGGTTGCCTGCTGTACTTAGTCATTTTTCCCTCATTCATTCGTTTATTTGACCTCTAAAAGGGATTATTAGCACGTCTTAGATTTTAGAGTCTTACATTATTCTATACTAATCACCTTATCACCTTATCATTATCAAGTTTTTAGATCTGGAACCTCACAATTGAACAGTGTCAGCTCCAGTTTAAAGGGCTCGGACACCATGAACGGGTCGAGACATGCGAAATCGAACCTACGGCCGACATATATACATCATTGGGACATGGGGATTTACATTTTGAGGTCAATTTCATGATACAAGGAAGGGAGACGAAAAATCCCCAATTTCGTGGGTTAGGGTTTCGGTGAAACCAAATCGAGTGGATTGGAGACGATTCGAACAAATAACTACATATTTCATGGACATTAATCTTGGGTTTCATGATTCTAACATTTATTATGGGTATCGACACAAGAATACCCAATAAAATCATGCAAAACATTAAAAGGGAACGAGAAGTGAGTATGAGAACATTTGCCTCGACGCGTGCTTTCACCTTTATAACTAGCACTCGGACGGATTTGGACTCCACGGCCTCGATCTCCTCCATTCTCTCACCAGAATCGGCACACACACTCTCTCTAGAAGCTTCTGGGCTCGAGGGAAAATGAGGAAAAAGAAGCACGACATGGCTTTAAAGTGAACTAGCGCTCAAGCGCACGGCGAGCGTAAGCATTCGGCCATGGTCGACTCAAGCGCATGGCGAGCGCACGGCGAGCATGGGCAAATCTGGATTTTGGGCTCGATAGGTAGGCTCGAGCGCACGGAGGGCGCGGGTCTGGCCTGCGGCAAGGCTGCAGCAAGCCTACGTCGCGCTTTCGCTGTTTGGGACCCATTTTGACCATTCTAACCCAATCTTTCACATCCTTGGACCTTATTTTTTATTATATAATATTAATAAGTCATGATTATCATAATTTAAAACCCAAAATCTAATTTACAAAGTAACATTTCACGGTTTACAGTTTTCGTTCCCGATTTAACGGTTCCGGCTCTTTAAGCTTTTTAATCCGGTTCCTCCCACACCTTTTGACCACAATACACCTATGTTAACTTAATTACCTTCTAATTATTATAGTCTTAACGTGGAACCTCACACCTCTCCCCCACTTATAAAAATTTCGTCCTCGAAATTTAACGAATATCAAATTTCCATAATCACAAGTAATCTTTCACGCATCCAGAAATCATTCCCTCAGACAACGATTTTTCTAGGAAACCTCAAGTATTTGAATCATTCTAATCCTCATCACAAAACAAATCCTTAGCTTCTCAGAATGGCTCAACCCAGACACTTATCGATTCTCTCAACTATCAATACAAGGAAGACCTTATAACAATCCTCGGAATTTCAAAAGCAACCTACAATAATGCTGGCCATTTCTCGAATTTAATTCGACACTTCAAACGAATCCAATGAACTTTCACTTCAGTTCATTCCAAGCTTCAAAAAATTCGATCACAGGGACCTCAACCTTATTCTTAAATCTCTGAGCCATGGGTTCACAACGCTTACGCTGCGCTACTCTTATTAAAATAGTTCTAGGATAGTCCTACTATGAAGACAATTCCACAATTCTCAGACTACAGCCACATTCCGAGTTACAGTCATAACGATCACCCAAAGAGTCAACATAACTTTAAATCATTACCCAGAATTCTTAAAATTTTGATTACTTAGTAACCTCAAGATCCCGTTGGCATATCAATGAGCCAACTGAACCAAATCCAAATACGTCTTCCACGGCTACGATAAGTGGGTCATTCTAATTATCCTGAAACAGAACCACAAGGACTTCACATTCCATAAACCCATAACTCCCATAAACGAATACGATTCTATCTCCCATCTAAAAACACGACATTCTATCACCCAATTATTTGGGCTTACTAGCGATTCACCTTTTACATCTCTTATGAAAATTCAAAGACATGAAAGTCTAATGACTCACAGCATCAATTGTCAACATTGATGTCTGCTTTCCTTAAAAGCACTGAGGTTCACCTTCCCATCCTCTAAACAGATCTGACCACGTGTAACACCATATGATCATCTTTCCTTTATGATATAACTATTCGGGCTCTTAAAACTTTTTAGATAAGGGCTATCTTCAAAACGATACCCATAGGTTCTCAAAGTGAAAACTTCAATGGCTAATTCCAACTTACACATGGGGTAACTCTAATCATGAACTTCTCCCCCACTTATATCAAAGGTATCCACCTATCATGACGTGAGAGTAACATAACCTTAACCTTTCTTAAAGTATCACATTCTACAATAACTTATCAGACCCATTGGGGTCAACCCTAATGTCATTAACGTCACTTGACCCTTTTTTAGTCCTCGAAAACTAACATTTAACTTTCGTTCTAACAATTACAAATCTCTCCTGTGCCGAACGTCTCACTAGTGTCAGATCACTTAACAACTTCAGTTAGACCCAAGATGATCATATGCTTTCACGACACTAATTGGTCTTCCCAATGGCCACTGCTTAAAATCTTATGAATCCCAAAATTATGTTACGAAAGAGCCATAAGTTTAACAAGGCATTCCCTTAACAAAACTTGCACTCCCTTCACAATGGGGCATACGGATTATCAGCCATTCTTTATCCATGACATGATCCTTAAACAAAGTGCACAAACCCCTTATTCCTTTGAATTCATCAATGGAGTCACCTCAATATGGACCCAAATATGGTTGAGAGACTCAACCCATAAAATTTCATGAAACGCTAACGATCCTACAAAACCTAAACGACATTTTCTGGACTTTATAATGGCCATAGCCTCATCCTGAATACCGCTGGAGCTACCACTTCCATTGATCCACAATTAACACGCTATGGTCCCAATTTGTTCTTAGAATTCATCAAGCCTTTACAACGGTCCATGTAATTCACCTATCGAATCACAAGGTTTGCTTATCAAGTCGTCAATCTCCAAGGTAACCCTATTTTTTAAAATTCACAAACAACCTTATCGGTCTGTCTTATTTACCTCAAAAGTTCTGGAGTATTCCACAACAATACCAAAGCTGATACTTCCACAGCTCTGCATGGACCTCTCAACAATCGTCGTTGATTTCGACACAACCTCAAATTATTGGTCAGCAGATAAGTCAACCCAATCTTCCTTCTATAATCATTCTCAAATAGTCACGCGGCCGAAGGCTCTCAATGACCACAAAAAAAACTTCTAGATGTGGTCGCACATACGAATGAGACTTAGCGCAGATTCTCATTTGATACTCTACAGGAAGGACGACATCAATCCCATGATACCTCGATCAATTCAACTCATGCTTCAAATCGCACAATCTGATTGCCAGATGTTATCTTTTACCAATCCAACCATATTAGCATTGCAGTTTGCCCACCGAATAATTATTAAGATCAGGTTAAGACTTACTACCTTAGCCGGCTCAAGTTCATAAACAAAATCGCACAATTCAATTGCAAGGCATGGTATGCTTACCCATACAATTCAGATCAACCCAACCAATCAGATCTACAAACCCAAGAAAATATCACAACCTCGATACCGTTTGTATCAAACTTAGATCCTAGTTTCAAAGTCTCTTCGGAAAAGCATTTGTCCAAGATTCATCCATGAATAGCCACTTTGATATATCCTTTGCCCTTCCGAATACTAGGTCACCTTTGTCATTACTGCCAAGCCTAAGTCCTCCCAATTACACATAATTCAAAACACAATCGCGGCATGGGTTTTGAATCCCCAAAATGACACCAAGCTACAATATCAAACCCAAGAGCCTTATCACGACAGATAACACTTAACACCTTGAATTAATACCTTGAAACCCTAATTTGAACACTGGACCTCTACACCGTCCATCCTTAAATAAGGACATCCCTAAATCTTGCGATCAACCAACCACTATTGAATCATGCTCTCAAGAGTCATACCGACACTAGGCACTCATTCATGAAGCCTCCATAAGCGCATAGGATAATAACTCCTAATCCTCAAGACCCATGATCTTTCTCATGTCAACCAACCGAGGTCGACTTCACCTCCTATCTAACCTGGGTCACATGCCTTATCTTTTACAAGACATGGGATCACATTTACTAGGCTGATCAAGCAACCCTTCTTAACAAATTAATAACCTAAGGACTTCAATTCATAGCCGATCAAACTTAAACCTCAAACTTAGATTAATTAACCTAGGCCTCGAATCAACACTGATCAATCCAAGGAACCAATTGATACCAATCAAATTCCAACACTAAGGTGTCTCGACACACCATCTTTGTGACGGAACGGATTATTCTCCATTGAATAACCTCCGTCAATGCCTAAACACACCCTAGAGCCCATAATTAACCTATGGACTCTACCGAAAATCCGGCAGAGTTTCCTCTGCAACTGGACGAAAATCGAAATACAACCTGTTTAAAATTTCCTGCAACAAGCACACATCTAAACAAAAGGCTTAACTCAAAGCCTACAACACTCCACACAGGATCACAATACTGCCATATCATCCATGGCTCCAACATAGTACACAACCTACAGTACTGGATCTAGAGAGATGCCATCTAATTAAACAAAACTCCAAACATAAATATACAAATGCGGAAGCATAACTAAATCATCATAATGCGGAAGCATAATAAAACCATAAAATAGCAACAATGAGCCACGCTCAACCGCGAGCGACTGTCCACAGCCCGATCCAACTCTATGACCAAATCTTCTGATCACTCGCCATCCAGCCAATCACATCAAGCAAGCCTCTCCTTGCTTTATCTACATGCACGAGCTAAGTGTTCTCATCTGAAAAAGAGACAACAACAGCAAGAGTGATCCAACAGGTCAGCAAATGTAATCATAAACACCCCTCAAAGACACGTACAAGAACTGAAACGAGAGGGGATACACACACTCTCCACAATCATGGAACAGGACAGGGAATTGGAAGCAACTGGAATCACTCGATCCCTACAGTTCTCACAGTTTCATCTTTGATCACTGGTCTCATTCGGTTCTTCATTTGGATTCACAAGATTCTCACG
>JAODPA010111679.1:0-19462 GCA_025585075.1 Nepenthes mirabilis
TCTAAAAAAAGTTTAGACCCAAATAAACCAAGATTGTGTTGACAGAATCGCCTAAATTCAAGCTCTCACCTCACAATCGCCGCTCCTCACCTCAGCACCTCGCCACCCTCTCTGCCACGTCCACCGCCACTATCCCCAATCACGCATCTTGAACCACACCTTCCGTCCTCTCCCCCACCCCCCAGGGCGCCACCCCATCTAAAACTATGGAAGGGCATGCCTCCCTAAAGTCACGAGATTCTCTCAAAACTTCAACTCTTGCAATCTCTGTTCCGAACAGTACTAGCCCTCTGCAGATTATGTCTGCAATTCACCGGTGCAACCTCTGCCATGAATGGTGTTAGGATTATACGAAACATACCCAAACAAGCGGTACAGTGGTATAAACTTTGTTCTTAGGTTAATCATCAACCCCAAATCCTCAAACACAATGAATATATAACCAATCATATAAATTATGCAACTATTTCTGGCATGAAAATTCATTTTTAAAAAAATTACGGGATAAATTTTAAATAAATCTCTTATAAAATTGTAACAACTTACAAATAATCTCATTTGAGAGTCATTCGCTAAACTCGAATAAAAATAGTTAAATATAACCCCTTAACATATCTTATAATAATAAAAAAAAAGAATGCAGCAAGAATAATAGTAGCCACAACAGAAACGTCCTAAGAACACACTAGAACAATACATCTAAACTTAACAAAAAATAAAACTCAAATCGAACTACAAACTAGATACTAAAAATCTTCATCATCTCTATTTTCTCCCTCCTCTCTCTTCGTGCGGTTCCTTTGTATTAAAATTGCTTTCAAAGTTTTTTTAATACCTCCTATTACATTAGCTTTTGCCCACAGTGCAAATCCTAAAAAATGTGGCAGGATATTTTATAATAGCGTCAATGTACGTACGCTCCTCACGCGCATCAGGCGTGACCCTTTTGGATAATCCACACACAGTTTTCAAGTATTGGTTCTACCGAAATTAGCACATAGGCACACTTGGATGCGTGTCAGGTTTGCTCATTTTATCCCAAATACGCACAATCGTTTATCATGTACCTACCAAGCACAAGTACATTTGATTCATTGAAAATGACTTTTCCTCGATCGAACCTCATATGAATCTTCCATAGACCCTGCTGCTCAGCCAACTTTTGCACAAATCTCGTGCAAACCTCCCAATGGACTACTCGATATCTCCACTCAAGCATGCCATAAACGAATATTGTGCGTCCTTTAAATAACTAGTTTATTGATTGTGATACCCATAATGAAATGATCTAAAAACGCAACAAATGGGACTCTTGTCTCAAAGTCAATATGTTGATTGCTTAGCTCAGAAAGGTAAAAAGAGGAAAAAAGAGTGGATAAAAAAAATCAGGAACAATGAAATAATTTATCAGCAATTTGGCCAAGATTCTACATCTGCAACAATTTCCTTTATCTACAACAAAACCTCTCTCACGGAAATTCCCCCTAGAAGTCCAGAAATTCAATTACATGCCTGCCTTCACGCATCGTTGGTCTTAACTTGAACTATGACATAACAATAGCCCCTTAGCAATTAAGCAGCAGCAATACAGAAACACGCAAAAGGAATGTTTAAGATGGTCATACAAAAATCATTAGCTTGGCCTCCATTTGTTGTTAACTTGAGATTGTGGCATAGGAAAAAACAATAATAGAAGTGGACGGGCAAATATGGTAAGATTTGCTAAACTGTCCAGCTTTGGTGTCCCACCCTATTCAAATCTGCTGGTGCAAAATAAAATCATGACAACTTGTTACCCCCTCTTCAACACCAAGCCTCACTCTTGCTAAAAACTATCATTGTCAGAATAGGATGATCGATGCGAAATTGCAAGTGAAGATTTCACTGCTAGAAGATCGGCAGGGTAGATTATAAGTAATCTCACCACTAAATTGCAGATATGTTGCTTTTATGACTTTGATTTATGATTTTTGGGCCAAAATGGAGCAATCTTGCTATTATGTCAAACTCAACATCAAGAACGAGCAATTCTACGGCAAGATGTTAATCCTTACGCTCTAGGAAACTCGTTAGGTCATCAATTCTGATGAACCACCCAGCTACTACCAGGCGCAACCTTTACCCTTCTATCTTTCATTTCTCTTCTCATCCTGTTTGCTTCTTCGTGTCTTCCTTGACTGGCATAGATTCTAGCCAACAGCACATAATTGGCAGCATTATCCGGCTCTATCTCAAACAAAGCTCTTCCAGCAATCTCTGCAAGGTCCACCTCTCCATAAGTTCGGCAGGCTCCTAAAAGGGCCCCCCAAGCTTTTGCAGTGGCCTTAATCGGCATCCCTTGCAGGACCTCGTATGCCTCGTATAATCTCCCCGATCTGCTGAGCACATCCACCAGACATGAATAGTGATCGCCAGTTGCTTCCACGCCATAATCCTCAACCATCCTGGCGAAGTATTCCTTTGCCTGGTCAGCTAATCCTGCATGGCTACAGGCTTTCATTACACCCAAAAATGTGATCCCATCAGGCTGTATTTTTGCCAATTCCATTTGCTGAAACATTTCCAGTGCCTTTTTCTCCTTCCCATTGAGTGCATAGGCGGAGATCAAACTACTCCATGCCACTACATCTCTTTCTCTCATACTTTCAAACACGTAGTGCGCATAATTTAGACAGCCACATCGGCCATATGCTTCCACAAGGCAACTCCTCAATTGGGGATGCGGGTCAATTCCACTCCTTATAGAATACCCATGGACTTCTTTAATCAAATCCAAGGCCGCCAAACCTACACAAGCAGGCAGCAAAGCAAGAACAGAAACTAAATTTGGCATGAGACCAAAATTTTGCATTCGTCTATAGAACGTGAGAGCTTTATATGGCCCATCATCTACTCCTGTCAAACCGGCGATTATTGAGTTGAAAGTTGAAGCATTAGGGGGCATTTCCATGAGTTCGAACAACTGCAGAGCGATCGAGACATTATTAGAATGTGCATAAACCGAAATCATAGCATTCCACACAACAACATTTCGTTGCGGAGTCTCATCGAACAATTGGCGTGCCGAATCAACGGACACGCATTTGCCATAGAAGTCAACGAGAGCGCAAGCGACAAATGGGTTCAACGCGAGAGATGATTTGGCCACGTGGGCATGGATAGAAGTACCAAGAAGTGGGCGGTGAATCGCTGCGCAGGACTTTAGAGACAGGGGGAAGACAAAGGGGTCAAGGGAGAGAGCAAGTGAGGAGTGTACGTGGTGGAAGAGAGAGAGGGCTTGTTCATGGCAGCCTTGATTGACGTGAGCAGCCAATTGCTTTGTGTACGAAAGCAATCGTAGGTAGTTGGAGCTGTATGGGGCCATGTTGGGTTCTCAGCCTTCTGCTGCTACCCAAACACTTTAGGCGTCTTTGTATACGGCCGTTGAGGTGTGTGGTTTCAATTTTTGCTGTGTCCATATCGCTCGCTGCATTCTCCTTAAAATTCGATAACTTTGAGTTTTATCAACTCTATTTTAAAGCTTCATAGTCAAAATTTCAGCACAATCCTTCACAATCTTTTATAAAACTTCAAGCCCTAAGAACATATATTTTTTTATAATAGTTTACTACTTTAATGATTTTGCTTGACCAAAAACATAACTAAGAATTGCAGGAATTCTAATAAAAGAATGGAGTCTACTATACAACAAAACCAAGAAAAATCCTCAGTTGTCCCATACTCAGCCGTGTTAAAAACAAATTTAACAAATTTTCAAAGCTATTAAACTTTCTAATCGTCTAACCTCACTAAGCTTTCAAAAGTTCCTAACTTGCAATTCTTTATGAACATGTATTAAAAATTTCTAACTTTCGATTCTTTATGAATATGTACTAATACAATGACAACTACAGAACTTATCCATTTTTGTTGGATATTATTTAGACAAAAAATACAAATATATGAGTAAGTCAATACAAATTTGTAAACTATTATAACACCTTATATTTATAAACTACTATAAAACATTTTATTTCTTTAATGTGAAATCTCTTATCAACAACAATCTAGGCACACTTCCAAACTTTTTAACGTAATAGATGTAGACCCAATTGCAGTATGGACCAATATTTGCCTGCGAGAAATGATTACAATATTTAAAAATGTCTAATTTCACAGATAACTTAGTGAAATCCTGTGTGCCAGGCAAGGCCCATTACCTACCTTCTTAAGGGGTCATCCAACCCTGCACTAGGATCATTATTCTCTCCATGTGGCCTTAAAAACCAAGGATCCATTGTTGAACTAAGTAGCAACATCTTCCTCAGCTATAACTTCGTCTCCATATCACACTAGCACCTCAAATCCATGCTTTAAACCGATCAACCATTCAACAGTATTTTTTCATGATTCACGATAAATGAATACTCATTCATCAACCCTCCAAAAAAAAAAACCATGCATGCCTGAGAAAACCGGGTCCAATTACATGATACTCTAAGCATACTTGGGTAAACTAAGAATTGGTTCCATCGGCCCCTATAAAAATAAAATTATCATGATCTTAAAAGCATAAATCATAGATAGACTAAAGCATGTCATAAAAGAAAGTTTGAAGTAAATGTTGCATGCCTCCTATGGCAATAAAAGACCATTTTTCTTGACCTAATTACAAAAAAGCAGCCAGGAGATTACAAAATAAAACTTCACCGGTGAAGTTTTATAAATGACAAAAGAAACAGGAGCAAATTACATAGGTTTCATTCCCAGCACAACAAGAAATTGCAACTCCTCAGCTGAGATGAACAACGGCTCGAGAGGAAGCTCTTGGGATGGTTAGTATCTTCCGAGACATTTCAAGCAGCTCATCTGAAGTAATATCTTTGTTTACAGAATGTGGCAACTTTTTCTTGGAATCAATGACCATTTTCTCCAAGACTGCTGCATTCTTAAGTAGGAACTCAATGAGCTGTATTACATACGGCTCCGTTATGGACCCATATATACTAACAGTCTTGAGGTGGTAAGTTAGACAAGGGAAATTATCCTTCCGTAATTTCCAATAATTTTCCCCATCAAAATCTTGAGCTTGGAACCACTTGCTGTACAGGGCACGCTACAAGTAGGATTGGTCAGTCAGAATTCCAAACATACAAGAGAAAAGAGAAATAAGTGTAAAAGAACTTTTCCATACCATACATAAATTATGTGACGGAGGTCGAATGTAGAGAGAGAGAGTTTCCAAACAAACAGAATTCTTCAGCAGGCTAGATATTCCAGTCAGATGCCATTTGCTCAGCTCTATTTTGAGCTCAACACATTTCCAATTGAAAGTCCGGCATGATCGATTCATCAGTTCCCTTATAGCCAAAATCTATACTATGCCAATGAAGAATTAGGGTAATTCTAATATGAAAGGGAGATTTTAGGCTTAGCTAATACAAGCTGAAGGAGCCTTCTACATAGAATTGCTAACCAAAAATTAATTTAACACACATCCTATCCTGATAAAGACACCTTAAGATTAGAGATTTCATTTTATTTTATAGAACTGATTTTCTTTGATATAAACTATTTCTATATTTTGTCATATGTTGAGAATTTTCAAAATTTTATAATTTTGGTAGTTTTAGGATATCAATAAAATGTTATATTTTATTTTAAAATTTTATTATTTTAACATCTATGGATAAATGATATAAAAAATATGATTGTTGCTTAATTCTCACTCTTCCCCCTTCTTCCCTTCCCTTCTCGTCCGTGTCTTCTCTCTCCCCCTTATCCTCCTTGCTTCTCCTTTTTCTTCTTCCCTTATCTCTTCTTCCCTCTCCTTCCCTACATCATATCCAGTAGAAAATTTGATGCAACCACAGTAAATTAGAATGAACTTTGCAGCTAAAGTGCGGCCGTCCAAGCTTCATATGGAGGCTTACATAGACAACCTGTATTCTTCAACCCTTCTCAGATCCCTGGTACAGAGCTTTTGCACCAGACACTCACTCCAAAATTACTCAAGTAACACAGTAGCACAACTAAAGCTCTAAGAAAACGAACCAGAACATAAAGACGAAGCCCTCTAAATTTTACAATGTGTGGACGGGACATAGTTCAATTAAGAAGATTATTAGTAGAAATTGAAGCAAGCAACGTAATATTCACAAAATGCTTGACATAAACCAGAAGTTGAAAGCACCTACAGTTGACTACATGATTCCAATCAAC
This sequence comes from Nepenthes mirabilis, assembly GCA_025585075.1. Lineage (NCBI taxonomy): Eukaryota > Viridiplantae > Streptophyta > Magnoliopsida > Caryophyllales > Nepenthaceae > Nepenthes > Nepenthes mirabilis. The sequence continues at coordinate 6,202 of JAODPA010111679.1, forward strand.
TAAGCCAATAAGGCTTCTTCTAATTATGCTACAAGTAATCCATCAATTGCAACAAAAAGAAGGCAACAACAGGTAATTAGAAAGGGGAGAAAATAAGCATACCAATAGACAATCATCAGATGTTGCAAAGGCCTTTATGTTACCCAATTTCTTGAGAACCTCAGCATAGTTCTCCGAAGGCCGGAGTTGATGACAGTAAAACTCGAAGCAAAAATCAGCATAAACCAAAGATGTGATGTTGACTAAATTCAGACCTTTAACACACCCAGAAAGATAAAATGATGTGATTTTCGGACAATGGATTTCTAGCCTTTGGTCTTCATAAAAATGTATAATCTTAACAACCACCTTCTTAACATTTGGATTGGCAATATTAAGTTTACGGAAATCATTGCACAATATCAGAGACAATTCTTCAAGCAATGGACATCCAACCAATAGATCATCAAGAATACTATCATTCAACAAAGCACCCGTAAGTGATAACTTTCTAAGTGAACTTAGATGTAGATTCCTCTTTGGTTTAATGTCACAGTAAACCAATTTCAGCTCCACAAGGTGCTTGTTAGTTAGAGCAATGATAGGCAATTTGTAGTTATGGTTATGCCCAAAGCTACCACACCCCAGTAAATTTATATCAAGAACCTTGACATTTTTTCTTGTGGCAAAAAGCAACCAAGTTTCAATTTCATTTGCAATCTTCTTCTCATCCTTGGCATAACATTCGTCATAACATTCGTCCTCAGGATCATTCATCTCGGAATATAACAAGTTGAATTTAATATTGAGATGAAACTTCTCTAGCGTACTACTTTCATGGAAAATTATTACATGGTGCACAAAATTTAAGAATTCCTCTTCACATTCCGGGGCATCCCCAGATTCTTCACATTCATGGAAAGAGCAATGATCAAATGAAAGAGTGTGAACATGGGTCCAAAGTTGCCTGAGTCTTGGAAAAAGAACCATTCTTGCTGCATCTTTAGTAGGCATAAGAGAAAGTATGTGGATAAGAACTGAATCAGGAAGAACATCAATCCCACCTCGATCTTCCTCCAAATCCTTTTGCTTCTTAGGATTGACCATTTTTGTGATGCTAATGGCACTACTTTCCATCATTCAGGCCGCGATACACCAGAACAAAAGAATAGACAACTACCTGAAAAATGACAACTTTCCATCATTCACTCGGCAATACGCCAAAACAATAGAATAGACAACTACCTGCAAAATGACAACAACTAAAACGCTGTATTTCTTCAAGTACATGCAACAATGATGTAAAATAAACAAAAACATATGCAATGCAGCCGAAATTAAGTGTTGAAAAACCAACACAATAGCATCATCAAACCCTAGGTGAAGACATGATCAGAAACAAGCTGCCCTGCTAGCTCGTCACAAAATTATATAGGCTATGATAAAAGCATATTTGTTGCGTTCTGAGTCCGCGGTTGCCGTACGGATTAGAGAGCCTTCGGATTCCTAAGCACGCGGTGGCGTCAGGAAAAGGGTCCGGTCTCCGTCTCTATGAACCTGGACCCGCACAACACAAACAACAAACAAGAGGTCAGGGGTCCGGCAGGCTTTCTCCCACCGAGGCCGCTCCGACGCTCAAGTCAGCAAATTTTCGCAATGAACGGAAATGGCGCACACTAGGAGCGGTGCGCGATTGAATGCTGTAGAGGCGTGAGAGATGCGTGTATGATGGTATGGAGAATGCAGTGAGCAGGTGATGGGAGGCCTGGCTCCCTTGATGCACCGCAACGGGTGGCTAACTTTCCCGTGGTCTGAAAAGACGCTGGGTTAGCAGTAGCGAGCTAGCTTGCGCCAAATGGAAGTGAGTCACTCCTCAGTTCCAGCTCTTGCCTCTTTGCGAGTTTGTTCAGAGAGTATGGGATCAGAGTTCGAGTCTTGGGAGTTGAAGTCGGAGAAATCGGGGATCGAAGAAATGGAGATCCTTTTCTCTGTGGGGAGTGGGAGCTTTTATAGGTCCCTTCCCGTTGGACTCTAGGCGCCAAGATGCCCGTTGTGAGGGCTCCTTTGCCGCTGGTAGCTATCGTGGACCGCCGGTCATGTCGGCTATCGTTTTGCCATGGCTGGCAGGCTCCTAGCGCTGCCGGCCACGCCTGGTTTTCCCCGGAACAAGGATTGGCTGGCTGCCTGCAGGTGGCTGCGTGAGCCGTTAGCGCTGTGCCAGATGCTTCCCCATTGGCTGGCCTTCCCGCCTTTCTGTCGGCAGCGCATTAATGCGTTGCAGAATTCCCGTCGCCTCCTGTCAGCGTGGCTCTGCATACCCTTCCTGCACCGTTGGACTGGGCTTGTCATCTTGCGTGGGCTTTGTCACCCTTCTCATGGGCCTCGAAATTCTTCATGGGCAAGGACATGGGACCCAACACTAGCCCCCGATGCCTGGGCCGGCCAGTGGTCGGGCCTAGCATGTCTCTTGGGCCCATTCCGCGACTTCACAGCCCTTCTCGTGCCGCGCTACCGTTCGTCGTTTTCTGGATTCGCGCCTTCCCCAGGGCGTTGGACAGGCTTTTCAGGCGCTGCCGTGATTTGTCACTCTGTTGGGTGAGATTCGCACGTCTTGGGTTGCGTCTGATCAGGGGTCTTTCCCGTTCAGTGAAAGACGTCTGCCGTGCTGTGTTGGGCAAGAGAATGGTTTGCATCTCGCCTATAAATTGGAGGGGCACTCGGGCGAGTGGAGTTCATTCCTTAGCAATCATCGGAAAGGTAATGAGAAGATCCTGGCTTTCCCCGCCCCTGGCGGGTGTCCGAGAAGGAGTTGGATGGATCGGCCGAATGCTTGAAGTTCTTGATGAAGACTGCTTTAACCCCCATGCTGCAGTTCGCTTTTCATGCTAACGAGAGTGGCTCGGCCATTCTGCTGCCGTTGCGTTCCCCCTTCCGGGTTGTGGCTCACCTGACCCGGGGTAGAGCCTTGGCGGAACCTCTACGGGTGTGTCTTCTGCCAGCAAAGGTTGCCGTTCATGCTCTTCCAACTCGTCAGGCTCGAGCGCAGACCGTGGAGGGTCTCGAGGCCAGAAACCCAGCGAGGGAGTCAGGGGGAGCGGCCCCTACTTTCCCGGAGGGCTTTCCTGGCCTCGGTGCTGACCCTACCCCGGTGGATAGCGCTTCGGCACCTTCCATCGGGGGGAGTGCTTCCCGTGCCCGCCCCAGTCCGCTCGGCGAACCACCGACGGCTCCAGCCGTGGGGATCTCATGTAGATCACGTTCGCCAAGCTCATCTGGGGCATGGCAACGGAGCATCCGAGGCCTCGTACCGTCGTCTTCCTTCGTCTTTCTCGTAACATCATTGCTGCAAATATTGTACTTTGTAAGAAAGCATTGATTAATAAAAAAAGTAGCCCTTCTTGCCCTCATTCTTTCCTCTTCTTTGTGCATACTTCTTTTCGTTGCCAGGCGCTTTGTCCTGGAGATCCGCGTGCAACTTTGTGGGAGTTTTGAGGAGTCATTGTCGGCGGTCGCATCTCCCGGTGTAACCGGTGCATTCAATGTCTGCGTGGTCAGGAGACGTCGCGTCGTGAAACTTTACCTTGGAAACGCGCGAGGCATTATGGGCCTTCCACATGGAAGGTCCCCGTTGGTTGGCCTCTGGCGCCTTCCGCCCTTTCAGGGCTGTCATCTTCTCAGGAGAAAACTTGTCTATTTAAGCGCGCCATTTTCCCCTGGAACCTTGCATTTCCCTGTGCCCGTATACTTATTAGTAACTTGCTCTCTCCGTGCGTGTCTTCTTGCTGCGAAACTAATGGAGGACTCCTCTCACGACTCGGAGCGCTCCTCTGACGAATCTGAGTTTGGCTCTTACGCTCCTAGGGCTTCGGGTGCTGGCACTTCAGGAGAGGCTCACTCCGAAGCCACGGTCGCGGGTCCTTCTCAGAATCGGAGCGCGCCTCCGGGTTTCGAGAGGGTTGAGCCGCGTGTTGGGACTGCTGCTGCTGAGGTGGAGTGGCTAAGGGCCCGCGTTGCACACCTGGAAGGCGCTTGGGCTGAGTCGGCGGCCAGGGCCACCCGCCTTGTTGGTGCTAATGTGGGGGCTCAGGCCCGCATACTGGCCCTTGAAGGGGAGATCGAGCAGCTGAGGCGACAACACGAGGCTGAGGTCGCCAGGCTGCGGACAGAGCTGAGGACGAGGCTCCGGCCGGAGGGTGTGAATCCTGCTTTGAAGAGGAGTTACCTTGATGCCATCAGGCTTTGTCGGAGGCTGGCCTCGCTGGAGGATTCGAACTTCCGAGTTGGCGTTCTGGACCCTCGCAACTCACATGCCCGAACGCGCGAGCAGTTGGTGGATTATCACGTCCCAAGCTCTTCCACAGGCCATTGGGATCATTAGCTACTTTTGTTGCTGCCGTACCCTCTTCTCTTTTTTTTTTTTCATGCGTGTTGCCGTTGTAACGGGGCCTGTTGCTGCAATAAAATTTGTTATTTCGTCGCACTGTTTCATCTTCTGAACTTCTTGTTTCCGGACTGGCTTCTTCCGTTTTGCGTTACCGTGTGCCCTTATTTAATGCAGAGGCGCCAGCGCGGATCCTTGTCAGACGGCTGAGGGGACGCGCTTATCAGTCTGGCGTTTGGCCATGATTGCGAACGATTTCGGATCCTGCGGTGTGCTGCCAAACGGGCATGTGTCCCAATCATATGCGGTGGGTGCCGCCTTGGCTTCCCGCCTATTGGCCTTCCGTTGCCTATTTAAATCAGTCAGGACGGCTTACTCCTGCTGAGATTTTTCCTGTAGCGAACTTGTGTTAATAGAGAGAGACATGGCAAAAAAGAGAGAAAGTTCTTCTTCCCAGGCTCCCAGGGCGAGTCGTCACGGTGTTCATAACACCGAGTCTGTCTTGACTGTGGGCGCCATTGCTGCCCTTATGGTTGACTATGGTATTCCCAACGATTGGAGTTATCGCGCTCCAGGCGCATTGGATAGAGCCAGCGCCCCCCCAGCAGGCCACATCACAGTGTACGAGCACCACCTGAGGGGGGGCTTCGTTACCTGATGCCCTGCACGCTGTATGTGCTGGTGGACACGCTGAGAGTTCCGGTGGCGAGGCTCCATCCCAATGCCTTGCGTTATTTGGTGTCTCTATGTATCTTTGCCCACCTCCACGGTGGTTCTTTTGATGCCAAGGCAGCAAGACTGATTTTTCAGTTCACGGAGTCGGAAGATTGGGTGTCGATGTCGCCGAAGGCGGGTTTCCGCTTTCGCGGAACCAACCCCGATTCGGTGAAGGGTTGGAAAGATCACTTCTTCTTCCTGCAAGAGCCCTCCGACTCTGAGCTCCCACGGGTGTGAGGCCCAATTTCGGGATTCTTTCAGGAAAAGCCGCCGGCTGAGGATGCTGTGGAGGCGGCGGAGTTGATTTCGGCCATCAAATCTAAGGAGGCGAAATTCTCTATCCAAGGATACTTCTTGACTTCCATCACGTTTGAGGCCTGTAAATGAGGGTCTCCGTCGGGGTGGAAAATTGCTGGCCCTGGCAAAAGAGATCCTGGAGACACGGCCGCTCATGATCGTCGACAGATGACGAAGAGGAGGAGGCTCCCTTAAAGAGGTTGAGGGAGGCCGGAGGGACTTCTACACGGAGGTCCCAAAGACAGGTCGCCAGTTCTTCGGTTGCGGTGGGAAGTTTGGCTCCGAAGGTGACCGCGAGCGTGGGTCGCCAGGGTGAGACTGCCGAGCCGTCGTCGACTTCGGCCGCGGGACAAGCCGTTCACGAAGTCTGCGAGGTGGAGTCTCAACCTGCTGGGAGTCCCCCCGCTCGTTCCATTGCAGAGACGTTTGTGGACGCCGTCCCAGAAGCGAGGGGTGACATTATTGTCCTTGGCGACCCAGAGGGGCCACTTCAGACTGCGCCTGTGCTGACATCGGAGGCCAGGGGGCTTGTGGAGCCGACTGTGATCTTTGTGGAGCCCATATCGGAGTACAGGGTCCTCAAAGGCATGGCTCCATCTCTAGAGGAAGGGGTCGCGCTCGCCGCTGATCCGATCCAAGCTAGCGAGAGGGTAGCCGGGACGTCCTCGTGGCGGGAGCCTCCGAGCGCTCCTACGGCCGCCACCCTTCCAGCCAGCTCGCCTCCAGCGGGCGAAGGAGAGGAGCCTCAGGGAGAGGCTTTGTCGGGCGATCTCGCACGCTCTCCGAGCACTGCTCCTACTCAGGTATGGTGGCCTTAATCTGGCCTTCCTTTACTGTTGCATGCTTTGGGAGTGCTTCTCACGTCGCTTCTTGTGCAGGCTTCCGGTGATGCTAATCCCTTCGACAAGTTGACCGCCCTCTTCCACGGGGGCTTGCAGCAGGTCATCCCTCGCGTAAGGGCCCGGTTCGCCCTTCTCGAAGAGGAGAACGGACGCTTGTGGCAGAGAGTGGCGCAACTGGAAGCCCTACTCGTCGCCGCGGAGGATGATAACGCACGGATGGTCAGAGACATGGTTGGCCGGCTCTCTCCGTCGGAATCGCGGCTTGCGCTGGAGACTCGGTATTGGGACGGCATCCGTCTGTGCCGCAAGATCGCTTCCTTGGCTGCTCCCCACGTTCCGGAAGGAGTCTTTCATCCGGGGAGCGCCAGGATCCGGGAGGCGTCTCGCCTGAGGAACTTCCACGAGGAGGGCGCTCCGTCCTGCCTACACTAATAGTCTCCGTCTGTATAGGTCGTTGGACTGTTTTTTGCCGCCATCCCTTGCCTTTGTATCTTACTTGCTTCTTGTTACTGAGTGAAAAGTGGCCATTTCTTCTTTGCACTTGTACTTTTCTGGTGTGGCATGCCGCTTGCAATCTTTGTTTGGTGTGATCTGGTGGGTCACTCCTTATATTTGAATACTAAGCTCTCAGAGCTATTGTCGCCAAGGCCCTATCCAGGTGCCTCCTTGCGCTGTGCTCGTCATTCGTCAGAGGATGTCGTCGTAGCTCACGCGTTTAATGGGAAGCTCGATCTGGTAGGGCGGATGTCATTGCAAGTCCCGTGGAGCCACAGCAAGGGTCAGCCGGGGCTATCAGGCTGCGGCAACCGGACTCCGGGGTCTAGGCCTTGGTCGCGTATGATTGCGGGAGGTGTGTGGCCCCTGCTCAAGGCGCTATAATCACCAAGTTTAAGGTCCTAACCCACGACCATGGTAGACTGAGGGTGCTCTCTTCTGTTCAAGAAGGTCGTCGTACGCCTGCAATTTTTGCCCCCTAAGGTTTTGTTAGCCGTAGATTGGAGGCTTCAAAAGCCCCCAGGCCTTATGTTTTGACCGCCTGGGTCGTCGGCGCGAAGCCTGTTTGGCGGACTGCCTGGGTTCTTTTGACAAGGTGTCTTGTCCTGCGGGTGGCTGCTTCCGGGTCGTCTGGCGAGGAGCCAAAGCGCAGGGGGCCGCTCGGGCCTATTGACATGGAGCCAAGTTGTAGGGGGGCGTCCCCGGGCTGTCTAGCGCAGAGAAGAGGTCCTAAGACGGTTGCGTTCGGACCGCCTGGTGCTGGGCCAAGGACTGATTTTACGGATAGACGTTTGTCCTCCCGACTTAGGGGCAGTCTAGGTCGTATGATTTTAAGAATGCTATGTATGTCAACAATTCACACAAATGGAGATGCAGAATGACAGGAAAAGTCATTTTACTAACAAAAGATAACTCACATGTCCAAGCATTCATTATGATGCATGTGCTTGTGACTGACCTGGGCTGATGCAGCATTACTGGTAATACTTCCTTAAGTTGGCGGCATTCCAAGTCCGCGGGACTAGTTTGCCGTTCTGGGCGCGCAGCTTGTACACTCCGCTTCGGATGATTGTGGAGACGAGGAATGGTCCTTCCCACCCAAGGGAGAGTTTGTTCCCGTTCGCGGTCTTTCCCGCCGCCTCTACGCTCCGGAGGACCAGATCTCCAACTTCTAGAGGCTGTGCCTTTACCCGTTTGTTGTAGTACCGTGCAACGCGCTGCTGATAGGCCGCAGTCCGCAGTCGTGCCGCGTCTCGAACCTCCGAGAGCAGGTCTAAACTTTCTCGGAGCCTCTGTTCGTTGGTGGCTGGGTCGAAGCATTTGGTCATTAGGCTTAGCATCCCCACTTCTACAGGGACCACAGCCTCAGCCCCAAAGCAGAGGTTGAAGGGTGTTTCCCTTGTCAGCTCTCGAGGGGTTGTCCGATACGCCCAGAGCACGGACGGAAACTCTTCAATGAAACTCAAAGTGTATCCAGAGTACGCGTCCATGAAACTCAGGAGCTCGTGTCCGGACGTGGAGTCCACTAGCTGGTCAATCCCGGGAAGTGGGAAGCTGTTTTTGGGGCAAGTCTTGTTCACGTCAGTGAAGTTGACGCACATCCGCCACTTGCCGCTGCTATTCTTCAATAGTATAACGTTGGACAGCCATTCCGAATACTGGACTTCTCTGATGAATCCAGTATCCAAGAGCCTCTTCACTTCTTCCCTTATGGCGACCAACTTCTCGACGGAGTGGTTCCTTCACTTCTGCAGAACGAGCTTTTGGCTCGAGTCAAGGCCCAGCTTGTGGACGATAACTTCGGCCGGTATCCCGGGCATGTCAGCGGGAACCCAGGCAAACACATCGGGATTGGCCCTAATGAAGGTGATCAGCCGGTCGCGTTCTTCGGGCTAGAGAGATCTGCCCACATTGATGCACCTCTCCAGCTCGGAGGGGTTTAAAGGGATCGCCTCGGTTTCTTCTCCGAACTGGGCCTGTTGCAGCATGGTCTCGTCGCGGAGGTCAAGGTCTTCGTCTGGGAAGCATGGTACCACGGGGTTGATCTGGGACAGGTAGCACGTCCGTCCCATCTCCTGGTCTCCGAAGACTTCTCCCACGCCCCACGGGGTGGAAAATTTCACCTTCAAGTGTAGGATGGACGTAACAGCTCCAAAGGTGGTTAGAGAGGGTCTACCCAATATGGCGTTGTAGACGGACGGTAGGTCAACTACGAGGAACGCAAGCTCTCGTGTCACAGAGCGCAGGTGAGTCCCCATGGTGACTTCTAGCCGAACTATCCCTTGTACGGGGACCGGTTCGTTGTCCAGGCCGTACAAGGGTCCGCTGGCGGCTTTCATTTGGCTTCGCTTCAGTCCCAGTTTAAAGAAGGCAGTGAGATACAACAAATTTTGAGAACTTTCATTATCAATGAAAATTCGTTTCAGTTGGTAGTCATCCCCACCGCCTGAAACGAGGGCTGATACAACAAGGGGATCAGTATGGGAAGAGGTTACATGAGCCATATCGTCGCTGCTAAAGCTAATGACATCATTCCTAACCCCTATCCCCGCTCGCTTGTTGCTGGAAGTTGGCTCCGGATGCCCGCGCCTGGTATCCGTGACGGCCATGGTGGAGACCATATTGACCATGCCGGCGGCTGTGCGGACCCTCAGAGGCTCGCTGACTTCACCATCAGAGGTTGCTGGTCCCTGCCCCTGATTCTTCACGAACCGCTTCAAATGTCAGCGCCGAATCAGATCCTCTATCTCCTGTTGCAGGGTTCGGCAGTTCTCGGATGAGTGTCCCAGGCAGTGGTGGTATTGGCAGTATTTTGTCTAGTCGCTGCCGCTGGGACCCTTTGGCGTTTTCAGCCACTTGAATAACTTCTCATCCTGGATCTGCATCAAGATGTTTATACGGCTGTCGTTCAGGGGAGTTAGGGAAGCTCAGCCATAATCCTTTCTCGGCCCTGGCGAGGGCCGCTGCTGCTTTCGGCGCTCCGGGAAGCGCTGGCTATCGCTATCCCTCTTTCGCCCACCAGACGTCCTGGGTGCCTCTGGGGGCCGGTCCGCTCGCTTGGGGCGCTTCGCCTCATTAACCTCTTCGGCCGTGATGTACGCCCGGGCGATGGCCTCAGCCTCCCGGAAGGTCTGAGGACGCTGATGCGACAGGTGCTTGAAGAAGTCTCCCGCCGCCAGGGTGGCAACGAAGGCGTTGAGCTTCAGCTCGTCTGATAGTTGGGGGATCCGCCGCGCCTCCGTGATGAAACGATTCAGGAACCGCTTCAGGCTTTCATCTGACCTCTGGCGGAGGCGGACCAGGTGCCACGATTGCCTCTCCTCCCAGCGGCTGGAGGCAAACTGGCTCGAGAAGCTGCCAGCAAGCTCGTCGAACGAGCGTATGGAGTTCGGGGGGAGGCCGTGGAACCAGAGCAACGCGTCCCCCCTAAGGGTGACAGGAAAGTACTGGCACATCAGGGCCTCACTGGCCCGTGCAAAGACAAGTGAGTATGGAAGCAGTTAAGGTAGTCCATCGGGTCCTTGCTTCCGTCGTACCCCTCCAGGACAGGCATCTTGAACTTGTTCGGTAATGGCTGGGTCCACAAATCCATGGCGAAAGGCGATCTCCGGAGGTCGGCGGAGGAGGGCGTGGGCTTCTCCTTATGCAGGGTGTCCCACAGCACTTTGACTTTCTCCTCCATCGACGGGTCCGTCGAGCCTCTCCAAGCATTGATGACGTCGCAGAGCTCCGTGTTGCCCTGGAGGTGCGGTCGAGCTCGTCGGGGATGGCAACTCTCCGCCTAAGTGGCTCGCTCGCCATTGGAGCCTGCCGCGGTCGGCCTCCCATTGCCGCGCGAGTTGCGCCCCTCAGGGCTCTCCTCCCGGTCGTCGCGGGTGGGATGACTTTTCGCTACGTTGGGATCATCTCCGCTTTAGGCTGCCGGGGCTGCGTCGTTGTCGAGCTGGTTGGCTTGCCTCCTGCGAGCGGCTGCACGACGCCTTGCTTTCTTAGAGGTAGAGGCTTGGGATGCTGGAGGGGCAGCCCCCGGCAAGGGAGTCCCCGTGTTCTCGCACAGGGCGCGGAGGACTAGCTTGATATCACCGACATCCGCAGCCAGGCGGTGTACGTCGGGCTCTGGACGGTCGTTTACTTGGTTCCCGACAGGGGAGTCTTCATTTTGGGCAACGACCTCCATCGCCGGAGCACTAACTTGTGCTCGAGTATTTACCATCTTCTGGTGTTCAGGAGCAAGGTGAGAAAGAGACACTTGGCTTCTCGTCAGTTTCTCACAGACAGCGCCAATGTTGCGTCCCGAGTCCGCGGTTGCCGTACGGATTAGAGAGCCTTCGGATTCCTAAGCACGCGGTGGCGTCAGGAGAAGAGTCCGGTCTCCGTCTCTATGAACCTGGACCTACACAACACAAACAACAAACAAGAGGTCAAGGGTCGGCAGGATTTCTCCCACCGAGGCCGCCCCAGTGCTCAAGTCAGCAAATTCCCGCAATGAACGGAAATGGCGCACGCTAGGAGCGGTGCGCGATTGAATACTGTAGAGGCGTGAGAGATGCGTGTATGATGGTATGGAGAATGCAGTGAGCAAGTGATGGGAGGCCTGACTCCCTTGATGCACCGCAACGGGTGGCTAACTTTCCCGTGGTCTGAAAAAACACTGGGTTAGCAGTAGCGAGCTAGCTTGCGCCAAATGGAAGTGAGTCACTCCTCAGTTCCAGCTCTTGCCTCTTTGCGAGTTTGTTCAGAGAGGATGGGATCAGAGTTCGAGTCTTGGGAGTTGAAGTCGGAGAAATTGGGGATCGAAGAAATGGAGATCCTTTTCTCTGCGGGGAGTGGGAGCCTTTATAGGTCCCTTCCCGTTGGACTTTGGGCGCCAAGATGCTCGTTGTGAGGGCTCCTTTGCCGCTGGTCGCTGTCGTGGACCGCCGGTCATGTCGGCCGTCATTTTGCCGTGGCTGGCAGGCTCCTGGCGCTGCCGGCCACGCCTGGTTTTTCCCGGAACGAGAATTGGCTGGCTGCCTGCAGGCGGCTGCGTGAGCCATTGGCGCTGTGCCAGATGCTTCCTCATTGGCTGGCCTTCTCACCTTTCTGTCGGCAGCACATTAATGCGTTGCAGAATTCCCGTCGCCTCCTGCCAGCGTGGCTCTGCATACCCTTCCTACGCCATTGGACTGGGCTCGTCATCCTGCGTGGGCTTTGTCACCCTTCTCATGGGCCTCGAAATTCTTCATGGGCCAGGACATGGGACCCAACAATATTATTATTATTATTATTATTATTATTATTATTATTATTATTATTGTCAACGGATACGACCAAAAAATTAAGCCTATAATTTTTAAGCGAGGCACGACTGCGGATAAAATGGCCGCATTGACCAGGCCCAAATTTCATTAAGTTACAGACCAGGCCCAAATTTTTGTATGTTTTAATATTTTAGAAAAATACCAATTTTTTTTTGAAAAAGCATATGAAGAAACCAATTTTTTTATAGTTAAATAACTTTTTCTATTCAAATATCATTTTCAAATATTTTTTGGTACTATGTTTCATGAAAGTATTTTTTTAGTATTTTATAATTTTAGGTATTATTTTGATAAATGTGAATTTTAAAATACAAATTCTTTAAAATTAAATTGTCCTTTGCCAGCCCAAACGGTCCAGGCAATGTCTTTGGCCCGAGCAACCAGCCATAGGTTCTCCTCTGAATCCCGCCCAGAGGTTCGATCAAATCTTCACACCAACCCTGCCCCCATACCCACATAAAAAAGAGAGTATAAAAGTGGAATTTCTAGTGAAATGCTAAGAATCCTGAATCCTACTGAAAATCTTTGGTTGAGCAATACAAGATAGACATCGAGATTCATAATTTCATAATCATTTAACCATCAAATGGAACACAATGAGATCGTAAATATTCTAAACCACATTACCATTAATGTCAGCTAGGGTTACAGTATGGGGAAAATTAGGGATATGCAACAGAGAATACAACTCAAGATTTTCACGGAAATCAAATCGTTGTGACATGGTCATGGATTCTTATACATTGAATCTTCAAATATAAGGCTGGCAAACAACGAAAAACCTTTAAAAGGGAGAAACATAATAGAAAAAGTGTAATAGTGAAAAGCATATTTTGTGATTTATTACCTCAAGCAGTCCAGATTTATGAGATATGAAATAGGGAGAATGAAGCATGGGAAGCGGAAGGGCCACGACGATTTTCCGCCTGCTGAAACACTTCACTCCTCTTAACTCAGTCCACCCAATAAATAAGCATTACACCGCGAGAGGAAGAGAGAGGCCGTGTGAGTGACATTGATGATCCTATTTGGGTAGTCTCTGCAGCTCAGGTCATTCGCGCAGTCTTCCAGGGCTATTGGATGTGACGACTCGTACTCTACATGTGCTATTTTTATTTAGGTCTAGACCCAAACTCGATTTTTCATTTAAATTACTCTCTTTTTTTTCTGCAAGTAATAAAACTATATTAAATGATAAAAACTGTATTAAAAAATCGAATAAATCAGTATAAAAATAGTACCTTTTATTT
>JAODPA010111690.1:0-19461 GCA_025585075.1 Nepenthes mirabilis
TTGTAATTTTATGAGAACCATCTTAAAAAATTAAATAAAATTAATATATTCAAATATCTTAACATATTCAGATAAACTTGAGGAGTGCACCCCATATCAACAGGTGGCAAAATAAAGTCGCTTCGTCCCCGTCTATAAAAAAAATATGTAGATGACGAGTTTATGGGTTTAAATAATAGTGATTTGAACTAAGATTACCAAGAGTAGAAACAACCATTCCTTAAAGTCAATCTTTCGGTTTTTGATTCTTTAGTTTGGGTATATTTTAGATTTTTAATAAGTTTTACCTGCAAGAATTTTGATATTTGAGATTTTGATTGTAATTTACAGATTTCACTTGCAATTGAAATTCGGTTAGTTTCATACATTTAAAAAATTTTGGCTTTCGTTTCAGATTATCTTTTGAGTATAATACCACATTTAGACTTTCATTAGTTTGACACATCAAAAATTTAAAATTTAGTTTTTATTAATTCGCCTTGATTTTAAACGTACAGTTTGTTATATATCATATACTAATAATTACTAAATATTCGACTCATGTTTTTGTTGTTTCTTATCTATTTAAATCAGTAGGCTATGGATACATTACAGAGAATTTAGACGTAATTATTGGCTAAGACTTTGATCATATTCTGTAAGTATTACTTTTGTACTCAAATTGTATTCGTATCAGATGTAGTTTGGTATTGTTTTAGGTGGCAGATAGAATAATGATAGTATATTGTATTATTGAGATGATAGTATTTGGATTATTCAATTAATTAAATATTTGTGGCATTTGGTTTATTATAGATCAGTGATTTTGTTTGTATTGTAAGTAGCTACTTTTTTTTACAGACTTTTGAGCAAGTTATAGTTAATTAATTGTTCGAATGAATAATTCGAAGAGATTCTATGAATAAATGACAGTATTATTATTTATTTTTCCTGTTATTGATTAGACTGTCGGATATATTATTGGTTACAATCGAATTTAGAGCTTTTTATTATTTATAGTCTTATCTTTGGGATTCTATTTTATGTATTATAATTATTTTTAATTATTATTAGAACCTACTTTAATCAGAATTTATAACACTTATTGACATGAACATCAAATGAATCTCTTTAAGAAGAATCTCTCACTTTTCAATTATTTATTTTAGTTATAGCATACAATAATTTTGATTTTGAATCCAAGCCATGCTCCATGGAAAGTAACATTTTTTGGAATCATATCATGATTTTAAGTGGGTATCATCATTTTTTTTTCTTGGTCGTTGTTGCCTCATGCTTCAGTCCAAAAGTCTCATCAAAGGTGATGACATTGGACGTGGCACCAGATAAGAAAATAGGGATCACACGACATGAAATAAGAAGATGCATCTGCCTTTGGCTTATTTATTTAATAATTAATCTTCTCGTCTGTTACGCGTACATGTTGATATGACATGACTATAAAAAAAAACAAAAACAAAGCAGCGACATGACTAATTATATTTTACTGCCTAATGAAGATAGAGATCGAGGAGTTGACAGCAAGTCAAATATGCTACAGGTTCTGCTGCATCTTTAACCAACTCCCCGCAGCTACTGCGTATGAACATTTGAAAACTCGTTATGTTGTTCACTATGCAATAGCTTGTTTCCCTTCAACGCTGACTATTTGGATTGATCTCTTTCATATTTGTTCACTCTACTCTTTTGTTTTTCTTTTTTCCTTTTCTCACCTTATCTAACGTAAGAGAAAAGTGAAAAAGAGATGGATCCGTCCATGATAAGGTTTGTGCTGCAGTGCACGGCGGATCAATCGAGTAGCCCAATTAAAATATTCGTGTGAAAACAACATTTAGACAAATGAATACTTGGGGAGAGAGATGAATAGGCATTTTTTTGGCCCAACTATAAAATCAAATTTACAACTTTAATACAAATAAAAAAATTTCGTGTTTAGATATTTAAATATAAATGTTTAAGTAACATTTAGACAAAATGTAAAATACGTAAATAGAAAGAATACAATATTTGGTGACAATTAAAAATTCTTGAATAACTTGTTTATTGATGAAGCCTTTCGGGTTTTGATTCACTAATTAAAAATCTATTATATGAGAAGAATAAATTTATAGACCGTCATAAAGATATATTAGACCCTTTAGCCGACTAATCTTAAATAAGATACTAACTAATATTCTTCTTAAATCTATAGATCTACGGCTAGTCGGGTACTTTTTTGTCTCTCTAAGTAAATCTTTGGTTGATCGAAGTCTTCCAACTAAATTATGCCTCAAATCTATACACAAGCCACACACCAAAATTCTATAGTTTATAGGAAATCAAATGCAAGGGAGAGAAATAGAAATGGTGAGAGATCTCAAAATATCAAAACACTCTTCTAAAAGAAGGAAAAATAATCCCTCAAGAAATATATATTTTTCTCAATCTCATTCTTATAGACTTAGTCACTTTAAAAAAGGCTCACTCTTATTTCAATTCAGATCTTATACACCCTCTTAAGTTGAGGGAGTTTTTTATATTTTAAAAACAATATAAAAAATCCAATTAAAGTAGTTTCAAGTGGTGAAAAAAGAACCAATTCCAACCCGTTTGTACGGCCATCTTGCAATTGACTCACAAATTATCTCTAGAAATGGCACTACACATAGGCCACTTAAGCGAATAATTTGTAGTTTGTTAATGAAAATTTCACTAGACGTGCTACCTAAGTAGGTAGCATGCGGCATACTTCAAAACAAATTTAGTTTAAACCAACACCTTACTTTTATTTAGATTCATGGCGCACAACTTAAGTCATTGGCTTGCTTTCATCTAACATTAGGATGCAAAATAGTTGAAATAGTTGCCAAATTTTTATTTAATACTCATGTACAAAAGATATAATAAAATAAGATGATATATTTAATATATAACTCAATATCATAAAATTTATCAATACTAAGGTTTAACCTAAAATTTTCGTAAACAAAGCACTTTAAAACATGGTGTATCAAAAAATTCATATTTTAATACTACCTAATAAGAATCTCTATCCAGTGTAAACTCATAGGGCTAATGGCATAATCTTGTACAAGTAACAAAATCAATATAACCACATGAAGTATAAATTAATATAGTATTAACATAAAGGTTAGATTACCAAAATAAAATGTCCAATATTTATATATGATATTTTATCTGGCATACATATCATAACGTATCTCCCCATAAAGTAAATGAACAAATAATGTAACTCTTTTTCAACCATAACTCTCCTTCAATCAAAATACATCTTTTCCTTTTGATCAATTCACACTACTCCCCCTGAGTGAATACATATCTCTCCCTCTTTTGTCATAAAATGGCAAAGGCAAATCAAAGAAAAGTTGCTAGAGAACTACAGAGTAAGACAACAATTACAATAAAAAAGAAGTGCCTCTAACAATTAAAAGGATAACACCTGTTATTACTCGTGACACCGATAATTAAGACAAAGCATAAATGAAACCACAATACAATAGGACAAAATAAGACTCGGCAAAATAATCTTAATGTTGAATATAAAATTCATGAGCACAAAGTTTTTTTTTTCAGAAAAAAAAATTTTACATGAAAACAAATCAAAAGGAATTTGTGTTCTTAATATAACAAACCTAAGAATTTTAATGCAAATATAATATTCACACATATAAAACAAAATATATTTTTATTTGTTGCGTCCTTAGATTCCGACAGCCATACAATGAAAGTCCGAGTTCACCTTTTGGTTCCTCTCAGTACGCTCGGATGGACGAAATTGTGCAACACACTGGTGATCTGGTGGTTTTGCATTAAGTTTAATGAGTATGACGTGACAGGAAGAAATAAGGGGGGTACGACGTACAAGAATTTACGTGAAAAATTCCTTCTTTAATAAAAGGGGAAACACCACAGGACTCCAGGTCCGAAACGGTTCCACTATACTTAGAGCAAGCTACAAATAATCAATATGGCAATATAGATAGCTACACAGAATTGCAAAGTGTGGGAGTCTTATCCCCTACTCTCTTATCTAGTTTTCTCTCTTGGATCCTTTTTTCTCTCTCTCCTTCTCTAAGGTGCTGGGATGAGTAATTATAGTGGAAGGTTTATTCTTGAAATGGGGACACAAGGTGCTGGCGTGTGATAGGAAGTCAGCTATCAACTCTGCTGATTTAGCGTGCTATGTTAGGCACGTTGTGCACGTGACATCAGTCCCGTAATGATTGAGCGTGCTCTGAGCGCTATGATTTCCTGTGGAGGTAGCGTGTTGTAGGGAATGCGTGCTTCTTGGTAATAGTGAGATGTTTGAGTTGGTGTGCTCGGTCGCCTTGAGCCTTTTTTTCCCTGATCTGGCGATTCAAGGATGAAGATATAGTCCTCGTCTTGGTAAAATTTTCTTGGCTTTGCCTAGTCCTGCGTTAAGCCTTCTCGGACTTTAATGGGGAGTCTTAGGAGTCCTCAGATTTTTGGGGCCGTGTTTAGTCTCTTGAATTATTTTAAACGTTTGGGCGGCTCTTTTATGGGCCATTGGTATCAGGATCCATCATTAGCCCCCATATCAAAGGGTTTGAGAACCTCAACCGTTTGACATGTCTGGAAAGCACTCTTCTCCAATGGCAGTCCACTGGCGCCTTCTCTAGATGGCAGACGCCCTCTCATATCCGTCTGAGGCCTTCTTATTAGTCCGAGACCCACCTGGCGCTACCGTTTGGGTTTCTGTAGAGCATTAAATGCACCTTAAATTGAGGTGACACTGCCTTGGGAAGCCAAAGCCCACGACGTTTCCCCGCGTATGGGTGACTGACGTGTGGCGAGGGTTATGATGAGCGCGCCGTTTCACATTTTGAAGTTTCTTTAGGTCGTCTGTTTCTTAAAGACGATTTCCACCTCCATTTTGCACATTCCTTATTGTTTCTTCCTCCTTCCCAAACCCCTTCGTTGCTGCTTCTCTTTTCCTGTTCCCGCTACGATCCTTCTTCTGCTTTTATGGCTCCTGGGGTTAGAGAAATCGCTTCCTGTCTGTCCCTTAAAAATCTCGAGGCTATCCGTTTGAAGTATGGAATTCCGGATACGGTGGCGATGATAGTTCTTGGGCCTACTGAGAGAGCGTGCAGCCCACCCGACGGCTTTATCACAGTGTACGAAGTCCATCTCAAGGGTGAGCTTCGCTTTCTAGTTCCTCTAGAGCTATATCACATCATGATGGAGCTAGGCGTCCCGTTGGCGAGACTACAGCCTAATGCCATCAGGTACCTTGTTTCTCTCTGTGTGTTCGCACGTTGTCACAATAAAGTGCTTGAGCTGTCGATGGTGAAGGTCATGTTTGGCTTTACCCATAACCAGGACTGGATCACAATGACTCCTCACCCGGAATTTGCTGTCATGAGCGGAGGAAACTCTGACTCCACCAAAAGGTGGAAGGATAAATTTTTCCTTTTGGGCATCCGGGAGAATTGGTCCCTCTCCCTTACCTGGGGAAACGTGGTGAGCAAGAACTGCTCGAATGCCACCAAGGAGGAGAGAGAGGTTGCCAAGGAGGTCACAGACTTGGTGATGGCCAACCTTGGCAGCTTCAATGTGGGCAAGCAAAATACTTGGTTAATGCTCGAGAACTTGGCGAAGGCCAAGTGGGCGACTATGGCCGAGGACTCCAGCGCCATTGCTCTTGCAAAGAAGAAGAGACTGAGGAAGAAGGGGAGTTCTCTGACGATCGAAGAGCCATCCGCGCGGCCACGGAAGAGTCATTGGACTGAAGCTTCAAAGCGTCTGATGCCCATTGTCGAGTACTCATCATCTGATGATGACGACGCCATGATTGCGCCTCTCGTTAGGAGATCGAGGGGTTTGGTTGCCAAATCGATCGTGGAGATTGAGGTTCCTGGACCTTCTTATCCTGCCGAGTTCACAGGTGACGTCTCGGATTTTATTGGCGGTCCATCTGGGGACCTTAGTGCTTTGGAGGCTGCGAGGGGGGCTGAGGATAATCAGGGTGAGGAAGCGGCAATGATCTTAATGGTTCTAGTCTCGAAAGCTGCTGAGGTTGAGGAGCCCCGTGGAGTGGATCCAACTGTCGACACCCCTACTGAGGACACCGTTGAGATCCTGAGTGGTGACGAAGTCAGGATTGTGACTTCAGAGCCTCCCGAAGTCATTGAGCTTCCAGTTCCTGACGCTCTTTTGCCCGAGACCGTGGTTGAGGTCCACGCGGCGCCTACAACTGAGCCGTTGGAGTCTGAGGTTGTAAGAGAGGGTGGTCAAAGCCATGACTCTCTCTTAGGGTATTTCACTATCTTTCCTTAGCCTTCTAGCCACCTTGTTTTCCGTCGTTTATGCTTTAATAGTTTTGCCTTTTCTTGCAGTTCCAAGATCTGGCCGGAAACCTCAATCGGCTTATTGGTGACGTTGCCCAAGCTTGTTCGGAGATAGAGTCCCTGAGGGTCATCAAAGAAGGTAGCCAATGTCTGGAAGTTGAGCTTGTTGAGACTAATGCGAAGATTGCCTCTCTCGAGGACACCTTGAGGCTTTAGCAGGTCCAATATGGGCTTCTTTGGGACAGGAACCTCCAGCTGGAGGAAGGGTTGAGGACATCGGTGAGGGCCGTGGATATAGCACCAGTGCTGGAGAGCAAGTATTGGGATGGCATCAATTTGTGCTGCCGATTGATGCGGTTGCTATATCCGCGGTTCCCTACGGCCATGTTGGATCCTCAGAATGCTAGCGCTACATGCCCAGAGGACTTGTATGGCATTGCAGGAAGGCCATTTCCTAGATCCTCATGGCCTGGGCTACCGGGCGATCCGCAACCTTCAGAGCAGCCGGGGTGTTCAGGCCACGTAGAGGCTTCTCGACCATGCGAAGATCGGCAGGATGGGACCACCCTTCAGCTAGGTCCTTCCGAGAGTTAGCTGTTGTAGAGCTCTTCTTATCTCTCTCTTTTTTTACGGAGTTGTTCATATGCTGCGTACATGAATAAAATCGACACTTATTTTAAGCTGAAGTGTTTAATTCCCCAACCCGGATTTCTGGAGTGTTTGGTCCTAGCACATCATGCCGCTAAACAAGTTAGCCTTGCGCCCGATTAACGCCTGAGTTTTTTGACATACAACCTCTTGGGCCACTCAGATGGAACTGAGTTTTTACATACGACCTCCTAGGCCGCTTAGATGGAACCGAGTTTTTAGATATGACCTCCTGGGCCGCTCGGATGGAACCGACTCTTCAAATATGACCTCTTAGGCCGCTCAGACAAAGTCAAGTTTTTAGATAAGACCTTTTGGGCTGCTCGGACAAAGCCTAGTTTTCAAATACGGCCTCTTAGGCCGCTTGGACAAAGTCAAGTTTTTAGATACGACCTCTTAGGCTGCTCGGACAAAGCCGAGTTTTCACATACGACCTCTTAGGCCCCTCGGACAAAGCTGAGTTTTCAAATACGACCTCTTGGGTCACTTGGACAAAGCCGAGTTTTCATATACGACCTCTCGGGCCGCTCAAAAAAAGCCGAGTTTTCAAATACAACCTCTCGGGTCGCTTGGACAAAGCTGAGTGTTCAGATACGACCTCTTGGGCCGGTCGAACAAAGCCGAGTTTTCAAATACGACCTTTTGGGCCGCTTAGACAAAGATGAGTTTTCAAATACGACCTCTCTTTCTCCCCTTCCTTTGTTTTCAAATAGGTGAGAGGGTCCTTTCACTTTGGCTTAAGGACAGCCTAGGTTTGGCAGGTTATCAGGACAGCAGGCAACATTCATTATTGGTAATATCTCCTGAGGTGCGTGGCGTTCCATGTTCGGGGTACCAGCCTACCCTCTTGAGTACGTAACTTGTAGGCCCCTCCTCGAAGGATGGCAGAGACCAGGAACGGCTCCTCCCAATTTAGGGAGACCTTATTTCTGCCAGCGCTTTTTCCCGTGGCCTCCACGCTTCTTAGTACCAGGTCTCCTACCTTGAACTGCCGCGCCTTTACCTTCTTATTGTAATAGCGGGCAACCCGCTGCTGGTATATTGCTACCCTCAGCCTTACTTGGTCGCGGACTTCCTCAAGCATGTCAAAGTTTTCCCAGAGCCTCTGGCTATTGTCGGTCAAACTGAAGTACCCTACCCATGGACTTGGGTGGTCGACCTCTATTGGAATGACCGCTTCAACCCCATAGCAGAGGCTAAAGGGGGTCTCCATCATTGGTTCCCTAGGTGTCATCCTGTATGACTCGAGAACGGGTGTCAACTCATGCACCTATGAGCCCCTAGAATACTCCAACTTGGTCTTGAGTCCATGCAAAATTGTGCGGTTTGTGACCTCCACCTGCCCGTTGACTTGGGGGTATGTTATTGACATGGGGACCAAGTTGATCTTCAGGCTGGCGCAGTACTTAGTGAACCGTTTTCCGGTGAACTGCGTCCCGTTGTCAGTCACGATACACTCCGGGATCCTAAATCTGCATACGATTTCCTGTCAAATGAACTCAGTGGCATTTTGTTATGTTATCCTGGCGAGTGGTACTGCCTCCACCCATTTGGTGAAGTAATCTATTCCTATAATTTGGAACTTCCTCTGTCCGGCCGCTATTGGGAGTGGTCCGAGAATATCAAGACCCCATTGGGCGAACAGCCATGGCAATTACAGTGCCCGGAGTTCTGTGTGGGGGTGATGACTCATGTTGCTATGGAGTTGGCAGTTTTCGTACTTGCACACAAAGTCCCTGGCATTGTACTTCATCGTCGGCCAATAGTATCCCTGTCTCATGAGCTTAAAGGCCAGGTTCTTTTCTCCAATATGGGACCCACATATTCTAAGGTGCATCTCCTGGAGGGCATACTCAGCCTCCTCAAGCGTGACGCACCTTAAGTAAGGGGTCAAGAATCCCCGCCGGTACAATTGGCCATCCATAACCGCATACCATCCTGCTATCTTCTTTACCCTTTTGGCCTCGTTCGAGTCCACAGGTAACGTGCCGTCAGACAGGTACCTCAAGTAGGGAGTCATCCAGATGCTGCTATTTGACACTTGCATCACTTTTGGCTCGGAGTCCTCAACACTGGATCTGTTTAGAACTTCTCGTATCCCTTGAGCATACTGTTCTGGATCTCCCGAAGCCGCTGCCCTTGCCAGCGTGTCAGCTTTGGTGTTTTCTTCTCTCAGAATGTGGATAAACTCGACTCCCTCGAAGTCCAAGGTCGCGCTTCTGACTTTGGATAGATACTTAAAGAGCTGTGGGCTGTTGACTTCGAAGTTCCCGTGGACTTGGTTAACGACCAACTCGGAGTCACTGTAAATGATTAGGTTTTTGGCCGAGCACTCCTTAGCTAATTGAAATCCAGCCAGTAAGGCTTCATATTCCGCAAAGTTATTGGTGGCCGAGAGCCCCAAGGTTATCGAATATTTTATCTCCAACCCCTCGGGCGTCTATAGTACAACACCAGCTCTGCAACCGTCCTTTATCGAGGGACTGTCCACGTGTAGGGTCCATGTTGGTGCCTTGCTTAACTCGTCCGCGCCAGGCTGGCTTCCATCGCCGTTGGCTAGCATTGTTGTCTCAACAACGAAGTCCGCGAGGGCCTGACCTTTCAAGGCTGGCTTCGGGCAGAATTCGATATCAAATTCTCCTAATTCAATGGCCTATTTGACTAGCCGTCCAGATATCTCGGGTTTCTACAAGATGACCTTTAACGGCTGGTCGGTCAGGACCACTACCTTGTGTGCCTGGAAATATGGTCTAAGCTTTCACGCAGAATAAACTAATGCCAAGGCGATCTTCTCCGTGAGTGGATACCTGGTCTCCGCGTCCGCCAGGGTCTTGCTCACATAGTATACAGGCTGCTGTCTCCCGTGTTGTTCCCGTATTAAAGCCGAGCTCAAGACTATGTCAGACATGAAGAGATACAAATACAGCTCCTCCCCCAGTTAGGGAGAAGCTAAAAGAGGTGGGCTCAACAAGTAGTTTTTGAGTCCTTGAAATGCATCCTCGCAATCGTCACTCCACCGAAAGCCTCGGGTCTTCTGTCCTCTTAGGGCCCTAAAGAACGGCAAGTGCTTCTCAACCGACTTGGCTAGGAAGCAGGAGGGGGCCGCCACCCGCGCGATAAGCTTCTTGGCCTCCATTACCATCTCGGGAGATCGCATGTCGAGAATGGCCTTTATCTTCTCTAGGTTAGCCTCGATCTCCTGATGTGACATGATGTAACCCGAGAACTTTCCCGACGTTACACAAAATGTACACTTGCTCGAGTTGAGCTTCATTCGGTGGACTCTGAGTTCAGAGTTCCTTATTCTTGTTCTTATTATCTTGTCTTCAGAAAGTTTATAAAAGTCGAACGAAATGCTTATCATCTTTAGGGACCGGATGAGAGCGGATAATATCGAGGAAGGGTTGTGTACTACCCCACAACCTAAGACAGTATCCTCCTACTATACTCCCCGAGGCGAACAGTAATACCTTTTATCCGACATACGGGGCTGTAGTCCATAAGCCTTGTGCCACCAGAAATTTTCCCATGGCCCAGGGACAGTCCTCGAGTGTCACTCCAATATCCTTCATCCAATTGTAACAGCAAGTTTAATGAAAACTCAATTCTTAGTTCATATCTTTCGATGGCCATCTATTATAGTTCAAAAGTCGGAATTTATAGAGTGCCACTTGCTGTCTAGATTACATACATTTTTCCTTATTCTTATAGCCTTTGTTCTTAACTTCAGCATTTGAAGTCCGTAAAGCCCATCCTTAAATGTCTTAAAATCGAAGATCTTTTATCAAAGTGTTGGAGGTCTTATTTATCAAAGCTGAAGGTCGTATGTCAAAAGCCAGAGGCTAATCATATACTTTAAGCCGGTTTCAAATCATAAAACAATTGCCGGTTTCAAAATATGGTACAAGGCCGGTTTTAAATTTACACTGCAAGGTCGATTTCAAAATCACAAGGCAATGCCGGTTTCAAAATTTCAACACAAATGCTGGTTTCGATTAAGGCCGATTTCAATTATTCTATAAGGCCAGTTTCAAAACAAGGCCGGTTTTAAAATCAAAGGTAGATGCCGGTTTCGAAATTTCAATACAAGTGCCGGAGGTCTTTTTACTCTTGTCAGATATCTTAAAAGATTATTTGTGGCCAGAATTCATGCAAGTAAGGTAAAACGAAGATCTTTATAAAAACACATAACAGAGCTTCCTTTAAACATGGTATCAACAAAAATCCAGATGATCAGAACAAATATCATGCATACCGTAACATAAGTTCATAAACAATCAGACATACTTGCACTACAAACATGAACTATAGAAAGACGAGTACGCTTATAGTAAATCATGAATTTAAAGGGGGTACACTTGCCTGGATTGGATCTATGAACCCTTTACTTGGTTCTGGCTCAAAGTTCTTAGCGCCTTCACCTGGTCGTTTGTCCAACTTCCTATCCTAACTCATTGGGCCATTACTTATAGGCGTTGGGGTTGGTGGTGGTAAGTAGGGTAGGTCAACTGTTTGTACTTCTTTTCTATAAGGTCATCAGGGTAGTTGGGAGTAGGTTACCTACTCAGGTATGGTCATCCTGACTCTACTTTTCGTAAGGGTTTCCTTATTATTTTCAGTCAACTAGCGTTGACCGGTTATTTCTCCTTTTAGGGCTTTCTATTGTCTCAGCTCTTCCGGCTTTCATCTTACACTGATTCGCCTTTAATTCTTTTAAATGTTCATCCTTCATTTTCGGTCAACTATCATTGACTGGATTAGGTTTCTCTTTTGCATTTCCGGTCAACTGGCATTGATCGGATTTCGTTGCTCCTTCTTACGTATTCTGGTTAAATGGCGTTAACCAGATTTTACGTATCCCGGTCAACTAACATTGACCGGATTAACTTGCCTTTAACATTTTCCGGTCAAACTAGCGTTGACCAGATAAGTCTTCCTCTCAGCTTTCCGGTCAACTCCTGTTGACCAGATAAGTCTTCCTCTAAGTTTTTCAGTCAATCGGCGTTGACTGGATTACGATTTTCCCCCATGCTTTTTGGTCAACAGGTGCAGATCAATTTCCCTTCACCTAAAAAAAATTTAATCCTTACAATTCTCCTCTACTTATAGAAATTTCGTCCTTGAAATTTTAAATAAAGTTACTAACCTCAAGAAAACAAGTAGGGACACTTGTTTCGAATCTCTTCCTCTCGTTCCGAAGTTGCTTCTTCAGGTGAGTAATTCTTCCAGAGTACCTTTATTAAGGAGATTGATTTTGTACGTAGCCTTTGTTCCCTTCGATCCAAAATCTACATCGGTTCCTATACGTAGGATAAGTCCTTGTTAATTGTCAAAGATTCGAACTCAATCACATGTGCAAGATCATGGACATATTTCCTTAGCATTGATACATGAATCACATCATGTACTTCCGCCAGGCTTGGTGGTAGAGCAAGTCTGTAGGCCACCTCTCCAATCCTTTCTGAAACCTCGAAACGGCCAATAAATCGTGGTTTCAGCTTTTCTTTAACCCCAAATCTAGAGTCCCTTTAGATGGTAAAACTTTTAGAAATACAAAGTCGCCTTCGTTAAACTTCAATGCAGATCTCATCTAGTCTGTATAGCTCTTTTGTCTGCTCCGAGCAACTCTAAAATTCTCATGCACTAACTTTATCTTTTCCGTTGTCTCTTTAACAATTTTGGGACCCAAAATTTTTTTATCTCCGGGCTCCTCCCAGTGGATCGGTGATCTACATCTCCTTCCATATAATGCTTCAAAAGGAGCCATGCCTATGCTGGCCTGATAACTGTTGTTATATACGAATTCTACCAAGGCTAAGAAATTGTCCCAAACCCCTTTCATTTCTAAGACTGAGGCTCTTAACATATCCTCAAGGATTTGAATTGTCCGTTCTGACTGTCCATTGGTTTGCAGATGATTAGCGGTACTAAATTTTAATTCCATCCCCAGTTCCTTATGTAAACTCTTCCAAAATCTCGAAACAAAATGAGGATATCTATCCGATACAATAGAGGCAGGCACACCATGAAGCCTGACAACTTCGTTTACATACAGTTGGGCCAGTCTATCATGGGAGTTAGTCGTCCGGAGTGCTAGAAAATAGGCTAACTTTGTCAGTCGGTTAACTATAACCCAAACAGCATCATATTTTCTTGGCGTCCTTGGTGGGCCGATCACAAAGTCCATGGCAATATCCTCCCATTTTCAGCCTAGAAGTGGCATCAGTTGTAACAACCCATAGGGTTTTCTCCTTTTCGCTTTCACTTGTTGGCACACAAGGTATTTTTCTATATAAGTTGTGATGTCCCTCTTCATATTCCTCTACCAGAACGTTTTCTTTAAGTCCTAGTACATGTTATTGACTCCTGGGTGGATTATATACCGTGATCGATGGGCTTCCTTAAAAATTTTCGCTTTCAATTCCTTGTCGTTCGATACATATAATTGATCCCTAAACCTCAATGCTCCATCCGGCCTAACATAAAAGTCACTTCGGAAATCTCTGTTCAGATCACTCATGATATTCACAAGGAAGGGATCATTCACCTGCCCTCCCTTAACCTTATTTATCACCTCTGGCTGGATTTAAAGGTATGCTAAAATTATCCGCTTTCCTTGAACATATCATTGGATGTCATAGTATATTAGACAGTCCAACATCTCCATTTGCTTGACCTACATCCTTGCCAAGATACTTGGTTGTCGACTTAGTGCATCGGCGACTACATTAGCCTTACCTGGCTCGTACTGGATTTTGCAGTCATAATCCTTTAGAAACTCAATTCACCTTCGTTGCCGCATGTTCAGTTCCTTTTGAGAGAATAAATACTTAAAACTTTTATGATCGGAATAGACTAAGAATCTCTCGCCATACATGTAATGTCTCCAGATTTTTAGCGTGAATACTACTGCAGCTAATTTTAGATTGTGAGTTAGGTAATTTCTTTCATGATCCTTTAACTGACGTGATCCATAGGCAACTACCCTTCTGTGCTGCATTAAAACACAACC
This sequence comes from Nepenthes mirabilis, assembly GCA_025585075.1. Taxonomy (NCBI): domain Eukaryota; kingdom Viridiplantae; phylum Streptophyta; class Magnoliopsida; order Caryophyllales; family Nepenthaceae; genus Nepenthes; species Nepenthes mirabilis. Next base: position 13,972 of record JAODPA010111690.1, read on the forward strand.
CAACCCAATATTTGAGGCATTACAATAGACAATCAGTCCTCCTGATTCATCTGGAATGGTTAGGACCGGTGCAGAAGTTAGCCGGTCTTTTAGTACCTGAAAGCTTCCTTCATAGTCATCAGTCCACTCAATCTTAGCATCTTTCTTTGTCAGTTGCGTGAGTGGCAAGCTGATTTGGGAGAAGTTTTCCATAAACCGTCAGTAATATCCAGCCATGCCTAAAAAGCTCCGTACCTCGGTCACAGAGGTTAGCCGGTTCCATTTCACCACTGCCTCCACCTTCTTAGGGTTGACGGAAATCCCCTCCTTGGAAATGATGTGTCCCAAGAATCCCACTTCCTCTAATCAGAATTCGCATTTATTTAATTTGGCGAATAGCTGATTTTCTCTAAGAATCAGAAGGGTAGTCCTCAAATATTTCTCATGACTCTTCGAATAAACAAGGATGTCATCAATAAAGACTATCACAAATTTGTCCAAATAGGGTTGAAAAACTCAGTTCATTAAGTCCATAAACACGGCTGGAGCGTTAGCTTATCCAAATAGCATTACTACAAACTCATAGTGCTCATATTTAGTTCGGAAAGCAGTCTTTGCTACATCATCCTTTCTGATTCGAAGCTGATGATAACCGGATCTAAGGTCGATTTTTGAGAATATGCAAGCTCCTTACAACTGATCAAGGAGGTCGTCTATCCTTGGCAATGGATATTTATTCTTATTGGTAATTTTATTTAACTCCCGATAATCTATGCACAACCTCAAGGTTTCATCCTTATTTCTTACAAATAGGACCGATGCACTCCATGGAGACACACTTGACCGGATGAAACCCTTATCTAATAACTCCTGTAATTACTATTTTAACTCCTTAAGTTTAGCCGGCACCATCCTATATGGTGCTTTAGATATTGACGCTGATCTTAGCACTAATTCTATTTTAAATTTATCTTCCGTCTGGGTGGTAGCCCAGATAATTCATCAGGGAATAGGTTTTCGAACTCACATACCACAGGAATCTCTTTGGCTAGAGTTCCTTGACCCTCAATCACACTAGCGAAGGTTAGGTAGGCTTGGCACCCATTACTAATCAAGTGCCCGGCACGGAGGGCCGAAATGAAGCAGGATGCTTCCTTCCGCTGGACTCCCTGAATATAGAATGGTTTGTTTCCAGGCATAACGAATTTCACTCTTTTTCGAAAATAATCGATACTGGCATGATACCTTGCCAACTAATCCATTCCTAGGATTGCATCAAAGTCCTTCATCTCTAGCAAAATTAGATTAACGGGCATCAAGAATCCATTCAATTCGACCAGACACTCTGGATACATAACATCTAAAATTACTGATGACCTTGGGGCTTGCTTGGCGAGTGGACAATTCTTGATCATGTGTCCACCCTGACCACAGTTATAGCAGACTCCCAACTTTTTATAGCACGGCTTTCCTTCATGCGCCCTTCCGCAATGATCACATGTATTGCTGGATGCTCGGAAAGTCTGTATAGATTGGTCCTGCTCCCTACTGGATTTCAACGGTTTTGCCTTTTTAGAATGTCCTCCACTAGCACTGGCCCTTAAAGCCTGATTAAAAGTTCTTTATAAGAAAAATTCTCCTCTTTTCAATTCCTTCTCATAAATAACGACCCTCTCTAACACCTCTCCATACATGGCCAACTTTAAAGTCGAAAGATGTCTCTTAATATCGTCTCTTAATCTTTGAAAATCTTTTAACCTTTCTCTCCTGGTTTTCCACCATATAAGGAGTATAGCGGGATAGTTCTATAAACTTTACATCATACTCGGCCACAGTGTGAGTGTCTTACCTTAAGCGAAGGAATTCATCTTCCTTCTGTCCACGAAGGTTAGTTGAAAAGTATTTTTCTAAAAATGCTGCTTCGAACATTCCCAAAATAATTTTCCTTTCTGGCACTTCAAAGACTCTCTTCTGCATCTCCCACCAGTGGTGGGCCTCACCTACCAACTTATGGGTGGCGAACAGGATCTCATCTCCAGCAGGACACTTACTTACCGCGAATACCTTCTTTAATCGCTGGATCCAGGTGTTTGCCTTCAACGGGTCGGGTTCTTCGGATAATTCAGGAACTCACTCATTGGTAAAGCGATCATAGACCAACTTCTCCTGATAAATAGGAATTGGGGCAGTCACCGAAGTTGGTGGAGCTAAGGCTTTTATGAAATCAACCATCCTGTCTAGCAGGTTTAAGTACCTTGTCTCTGGGTCCAGAGGGCTGTTAGTCCGAACGGCTCGTTTTTCTCTATTAGACATGTCTTCAGCAATGACTTTGATTCCTGAAAAGAACATTTTGGTCAAATTATTAGCCAAAGGCGGCTAACACTTAGTACTCTGTCTTAAGCATAAGTAATACTAACTCCTTTTTATCCTTAACTAATCCTGTCTTAAGTTTCCGTATTGATTTAGATCGAACCTAAAGTATCTCAGTTTTCTCTGATACCAACTGTGACGGACCGGTCACATTGCACCACACACAACCGCCATCAAACCTAATATTTACACATATACGGTATAATACTAACTTGGTGGACATAAAAATTTTTCTTTTCTTTTAAACACACCCTATCGCGTACAAAGAATCTCTTAAGGCCGAACTCCTTGAATTGGCCATCAAAGTTTTAACTCCATACCTGGCCGGCCAACATTAAGGTTGGCCGGACACGAAATCCTTGACATGAAATGAGATGCTACTAGAAATATCAACTTCATTCTTCCATATTATAATTACGGAAACATACTAAAATCTATAAATTCTTTTACAGCGGAAACATTTTACAAGTCCTTCTCAAAACATCAAAAGAAAATATATCAAATCCTTTACTAATCAGCTATGCCGTCTAGTTACTTCATATGACTCTACTCAATTTCGTCCTCCATAAGCTTTTCATCAACTGAAAAACAACAAGAGTGAGTTACAGAGCCTAGCAAGATACCCACATGCCGAAAAAATTAACATACATGTCTTCGGATCAAAGTAAAGGTTTCGTAACATAATTTAGCATACGAAAATCATCATATCATTTCTTCTTAGATTCAGAGTTCATTGTTCTTATTCTTATTATCTTGTCTTCAGAAAGTTCATAAAAGTCGAACGAAATGCTTATCATCTTTAGGGATCGGACGGGAGCGGACAACATCGAGGAAGGATTGTGTGCTACCCTACAACCTAAGACAGTATCCTCCTACTATACTCCCAGAGGCGGACAGTAATGCATTTTATCCGGCATACGGGGCTGTAGTCCATAAGCCTTGTGCCACCAGAAATTTTCCCATGGCCCAGGGACGGTCCTCGAGTGTCACTCCAATATGCTTCATCCAATTGTAACAGCAAGTTTAATAGAAACTCGGTTATTAGTTCATATCTTTCGATGGCCATCTATTATAGTTCAAAAGTCGGAATTCATAGAGTGCCACTTGCTGTCTAGATTACATACATTTTTCCTTATTCTTATAGCCTTTGTTCTTAACTTCAGTATTTGGAGTCTGTAAAGCCCTTCCTTTAATATCATAAAATTGAAGATCTTTTATCAAAGTGTCGGAGGTCTCTTTTATCAATGTCGGAGGTCTTATGTTAAAAGCCGGAGGCCAATCATATACTTTAAGTCGGTTTCAAATCACATAACAATTGTCGGTTTTAAAATATGGAACAAGGCCGGTTTCAAATTTACACTACAAGGTCGGTTTCAAATTTACACTACAAGGTCGGTTTCAAAATCACAAGACAATGTCGGTTTCAAAATTTCAACACAAATGCCGGTTTCGATTAAGGTCGGTTTCAATTATTCTATAAGGTCGGTTTCAAAATCAAAGGAAGATGCCAGTTTTGAAATTTCAATACAAGTGTCGGAGGTCTTTTTACTCATGTCAAATATCTTAAAAGCTTGTTCGTGGCCAGAATTCATGCAAGTAAGGTAAAATGAAGATCTTTATAAAAATACATACCAGAGCTTCCTTTAAACATGGCATTAACAGAAATCCAGATGATCAGAACAAATATTATGCATACCGTAACATAAGTTCATCAAAAATCAGACATACTTGTACTGCAAACATGAACTATAGAAAGACGAGTACGCTTATAGTAAATCATGAATTTAAAGGAGGTACACTTGCCTGGATTAGATCTATGAACCCTTTACTTGGTTCTGGCTCGAAATTCTTAGCGCATTCACCTGGTCGTTTGCCCAACTTCCTATCCTAACTCATGGGACCATTACTTATAAGCGTTGGGATTGGTGGTGGTAAGTAGGGTAAATTAACTGTTTGTACTTCTTTTCTATAATGTCATCAGGGTGGTTGGGAGTAGGTTACCTACTCAGGCATGGTCATCCTGATTCTACTTTTCGTAAGGGTTTTCTTATTGTTTCCGGTCAACTGGCATTGACTGGTTATGTCTCCTTTTAGGGCTTTCTATTGTCTCAACACTTTCAACCTCCATCTTATCCTGATTCGCCTTTAATTCTTTTAAATATTCATCATTCATTTTTGGTCAACTATCATTGACCAGATTAGGTTTCTCTTTTACGTTTCTGGTCAACTGGTATTGACCGGATTTCGTTGCTCTTTCTTACGTATTCCGGTCAACTGGCGTTGATCGGATTTTGCGTATCCTGGTCAATTGACATTGATCGGATTAACTTACCTTTAATATTTTTCAGTCAAACTGGCATTGACCGGATTACTTTCCTCTTTCCCCTTTCCACTCAACTCCTGTTGACTGGATAAGTCTTCCTCTAAGCTTTCTGGTCAACAAGCGTTAACCGGATTATGATTTCCCCTAATGCTTTCCGGTCAACAAGTATTGACCGGATTATGATTTCCCCTTATACTTTCCGGTCAACAGGTGTGGATCAATTTCCCCTCGCTTCAAAAGAATTTGGTCCTTACAGTTGCATTGGGCCTTTTTTTCCCTGATCTGGCGATTCAGGGATAAAGAGATAGTCTTCGTCTTGGCCAAGTCTTCTTGGCTTTGCCTAATTCGAGGACTATCAGCGTTAACTCTTCTCGGACTTTAATGAGGAGTCTAAGGAGTTCTCAGATTTTTGGGGTCGTGTTTAGTCTCTTAAATTATTTTAACCATTTGGGCCTCCCAAAATATGGGTTCAACTTTTAGGCCGCTCTTTTATAGGCCTTTGGTATCATGACCCATCATCATCAAAAGATCAAAACCACAAGAAAATCAGTTGAGTATTCATTTTTCAAAATTTTTGAGTTTAATTTGAAAGCATAATTTGAAGTATTGTACTTGTACTTGTAGTAAAAACACTTCATTCCACATATGTGACTCAAACTTTTAAAAAATGCACAAGGTTTGAAATTTTTTAATATGCTTCAATATTTTTCTGAAATAAGGAAGTCAAATCCGGTACTATTAGAACATTCATCTCTCATTTACTTTCCCATTTTATGAACCATTCACTAAGGTGAATCATATTACAATAAAATTATGTT
>JAODPA010111701.1:0-19460 GCA_025585075.1 Nepenthes mirabilis
GGGGGGAGAGCGAGAGAGAGAGAGAGAAAGACGGACTGAAATTTAACCCCAAGAAGAAAGTAGAAACAGAGTGCTGAAAGTGAACTTGGGTTTGAAGGAGAGACAAAGCTATATGTCGTCAACCTCATAAAGATATTTTTTTATTCTTCTTCATCACTTCTTTCACAAACTCGCCTCTCTATCTCCATACTTTCCTTCCTCAGATTTTCCGGCAGGATCTCAACTTGGGTCCTCTGAACTAAAATCTGGGTCTTGTCTGTCTCTCCAAACCTCCCTAAGTTCACTCCCCCCCCCCTTTCCTTCCGTCCCAAAATCTAATCTCTCTATTTGAATTTCGGATTTTGCCTAATTTGTTCTTTAAATTCACTTTTTCTTGTTAGTTTACTCTGTTTTCCGTCCGCTTTGTTAAAAAAAAAATTGATTTCAATTCATGCCAAGTTTGGTTATGTGATCCTTTTTCAATTTTTGTGTTATTTTTTCATTGAGGTCAAACCTTTTTCATGTGTGGGATTTGTAGTTAGATGAGATGAATTTCGGTAGGCGAGTAGTGGGATCCATGTCTTTGCCGGATTCTAGTGTTGTTGCACGGAACGATCCCGGAGATGTTGTCTCCGACCCATTTCCGGCCGGTCTCCGAGTTCTTGTAGTGGATGATGATCCTATTTGTCTCACCATCTTGGACAAGATGCTTCGGACTTGTCACTATGACGGTACTGCCAATATGATGTTCTCTCACTTCTTAATTATTTTGTCTTATTTACTGATTTCTATGACTCCTGAATTATTGAATTTTTGTTTGTGTTTCCACTTCTTTCTTTTTGTAATTTTTTTTTTTTTGAATTGTAATCTTTTTGACTTGTTGGGGGAGAGTGAGAGAGGGAGGGAAGACTAACTTACATGTGAATTTATGAGATCATTTCTTTATTTTTCTTCCCATCTTTTTTGTTTCCCTTCTTTCACGTTCAATAAACNGGGGAGGGGGGTTATCTTCTCCTTGAATATATAGTTGAGCCCTAATTTCTCTTAAATTCCAGAAAGGGTACTGTGAGTTTGTGATATGGCCCGAATAAAATTATTTTTCTACGAGCTTTGAAATTGCTCTGAAAATCTTACAATTGATTTGTTGCCCATGTCGTGCTTTACTTTGCAAAATGGTGTGCTATTTGAAAGAGGAGAGGGCGGGTGTTGTTATCTCTGTCTAATTCATGTAACATTTGTTCAATTTGTGGAATATTTCAGTCACCAAATGCAATAGGGCAGAGGTCGCCTTATCTTTACTTCGGGAAAACAAGAATGGATATGATATTGTCATAAGCGATGTCCACATGCCGGACATGGACGGCTTCAAGCTTCTTGAGCACATTGGGTTGGAGATGGATCTGCCTGTTATCAGTAAGTATTCGGTGTTTATTCTTGGCGCAATCCACGTGACAATCATCAACCCCTCTGCCATAACTCCGTCGCTGATTTAACGGATAGTCGAAAAAAGTTATTGCCCTCGTCATTTTGTAAAAATGGCCCTCTAGAAATGACGAATTTGTAATTGCACATGAAAAATCTTACTTGTTGTTTATGTAATGGAACAGTGATGTCGGCTGATGATAGTAAAAACGTAGTCATGAAGGGTGTCACACATGGTGCCTGTGATTATTTGATCAAACCGGTTCGTATTGAGGCTCTTAAGAACGTATGGCAGCATGTGGTTCGCAAGAAGAAGAACGAATGGAAGGAACTTGAGCAGCTGGGTAACATGGAGGATGGGGACAGGCAGCAAAAACAAGATGATTTGGAGTACTCGTCCCCTGCAAACGAAGGGAGTTGGAAGAATTCAAAGAGGAAGGGGGAGGATGAGGAGGGAGAGGAAAGGGACGATGCAACTACGCTGAAGAAGCCACGGGTTGTTTGGTCGGTTGAGCTCCACCAACAGTTTGTGGCTGCTGTAAATCAACTTGGCATAGATAGTATGAATCTTTGCTCTTTTTCCTCCATTTGCTGCCTGTTCTCATTTTTATTATCTTGAATCTTCTCCCTAACTTGGTGGATTGCACAGAGGAAGAATGTCATTGTTAGTACTTCAATATTCAAACCCAAGGATTAAACAATCCCCACCAGACCACACTTCAATCCCATGCTTTTTGGGTGAATAATCTTCTATAAATTAGTGGTTTCTTGTTTTTTTTATTGGTTGGGGGAACGGGTTTTAAAGTTACCCTAAGGGTTCAAATAGATTTCCCGAACAGTTTCCTTATCATCATTTAATGAGTATCACCCTCTTCTGTAATGTTGGTAACTTTGGCAAATGTTCATGGAATTATGAGACATCTAATAATGATTAGCCTACACTAAGAAACAGGAAAAGCCAATTGTCTTCCTAGTTAGGAAAGTTTTGATGGTGGTAACATTTCCCCTAGAAGAGCTAGGGTAATAATATAAATATCACTAAGAAATAGTTGGCAGAGATTGGTTATTATGGTATTAAAGGCTCTTATTGTCACCGGTTGCATAGTATGATTTTAGGGTTCATCCAATGCCCCATATTTCCAGACAAAAAAAGCAGAAGAAGGAAGAAACTGTGAGATATAGAAGAGGAGAGAATTTTCGTCAGAAATCTTGCTGATTAGTTTCTTCTACCTAATTTGCCTCCATCTTTGTCTGTATTCTTCCAAGATGCCTCGTGTGAGGGGATAAATCATTGTTGAAGCGTGGTGTAAATTTTCAGCTGCTTGAGTGTTTGACGCCTAACAGTAATTTCGCTGTCTTGAACTCAGTCCCCCTTCCCACCCCCCAATAGACCTCTCTATTTCAGTTGCATTATTCTCAGATAATGACATACAATAAATAATCATCTTATGAAAAACTGGAGTAACAAGTTGATTAGGCACGGAGTTTTAAGAAAACAATGGTAACTCCAAAACAACAGACAAATGTTCCTTTTAACAAAGACAACTAGAGAACCTTGAACAACTGAAAGAGTTACGGGTGCCTTTGGTGAGGGACACAAGGAAGGAAAGCTCAGAGTTATATCAACAAATCCGCTATTCTCGATAAGTAAGATCAGGACTTGATTTATTATATATGATAGAATAGGTAAGTGACAATATAAAGGCTAACTTACGTCTGATGTGTAACAATATCATTGTGGTAAGGTGGAGACAAACTGCAGCTTAATCTTCATATCCTGAACTATCAACACATTGCTTGCTTAGGTTCTTGAAATTCTGTTATCCATGTTTCTAATGCATATTTATCCCCTTAATAAAAGGAAGAAAATTTACTTTCCTTGTGGATTTCAAAGTGAGTTACTTGTTTTCCTTTTCTTATTTGAACAGATAGGCTATATCACAAGCATTCTTTGTTCTTCTCCTTAATCATCCCAGCCTTACGTTTTAACATTTGTCATGTGTGCATCTAGAGGCTGTTCCTAAGAAAATTCTGGAGCTGATGAATGTTCCTGGGCTCACTAGAGAGAATGTTGCTAGCCACCTTCAGGTATCTTATAAAGTTATAATCAGTATGACATGTATTAGTTCATAAAAGAGTTCCTATAATTCAACAATGTTCTCTTCTTTGCCCTCTGAGTCGCGATTTGAATGAGTTACTGCTTGGTCCAGAAATACCGTTTGTATCTAAGAAGGGTAAGCGGGGTATCACAGCACCAAGGTGGACTGAACAACTCCTTTATTGGTCCTCAAGATGCAAGCTTTGGGGCACTGCCCTCTCTGAGCGGGATTGATCTTCAAACACTGGCCGCTGCGGGTCAACTTCCTGCACAAACACTTGCTACATACCAAGCAGCAGGACTTGGTAGGGCTGCCATGAAACCCGGCATAACACTGCCATTTGTTGACCAAGGGACCCTTTTTAGCTTTGAAGCACCTAAATCAGTGTTTGGTGAGGGGCGACAACAACAACAACAGCGCAATAGCAATGTCAAGCACATGAATCTGCTGCATGGAATCCCTGCGACCCTTGAGCCAAAGCAGCCATCCATTATGCAGCAATCATCCCCACAGCCATTGGGGAGCTTGAATAACATGCAAGGCAATACCCATGGTAATGGCCAGAGCAGCTCTTTGCTTATGCAGATGGTTCAGCCTCAGACTCGGGGACAAATGCTGAATGAAAGCATTGGAGGTCAAATTTCCCGGATTCAGTCATCAGTTGGACAGCCCTCACCGAGGAATAGAATGGCTGGAAATGAGCAGGTAATGGCGTGTAATCTGGCTTCTCAAGCTGCTCCAGTGGTAGATTTCTCTGTCAATCATATGGCTGACCTACCTGGCAACGTCTATCCTCTTGGTAGTACCACTACTCCAGGGGGGGTGACCGCTCTCACATCAAAAGGATTTGTACACGAGGAGACTAGCTCAGATGTGAAGGGAGCAAGAGGAGTTGGTCCAAGTTATGACATTTTCGACGAGCTTCATCAACTCAAAACTCAAGACTGGCAGATGCAAAATGCTGCCTTGCACTATGTTTCCTTTCAGCATCCTACTTCCTCCATGCATAACACTGTTAACGTCTCGCCATCTGTTTTGGTGCATCGGGCCTTTTCTTCTTCTGGTCAAAACAACAGTGAGAATGGGAATGGTCTTGGTGGCAAGTCCATGTTCTCAGCAGGAATTATGGAACACCAATTGGGGAGCTCAGATAACATTAATCATAATGTCAGCGGTCCTCTCATTGACAACCGATCAAGGGTAAAGGCGGAAGGAGTTCAAGACCTGAGCTCTGGAACTAACCTATTCGTTGATCACTTTGGCCAGGAGGATTTGATGAGTGCTCTTCTCAAACAGGTTTAGCAAACTTACCCAATCATGCATGCCCATTTGCAAATCCTTTTGTGCAATTTAAGCGACTTTTTGGATACTATTTGGATTTCAGATTTTTGAAGCTGAACTTCACACGTGAATTTCAAGTCCTTTAATTCATTGTTTGTGATGTTTGAGCAGCATTAGATTCAATATGCTGAACGCTGAAAGTTGAGGCAGTCATATGAAAGTGGAAAAGTCAAGGCACGTTAATTATTGAAATAACTTGGTCTTATTTAATAGTTTAGATCCTCAGCTACGGTGTGCTCTCAAATTTCCTTTGGTTTCCTTTGAAATCTGGAATCACAAAATATTGGGGCCGAAACAAAATTCATGTCGATTCAAAATGGCTGCCATGAACAACTACTTTGGACCTTGGCGGCCATGTTTTAGTAATTATCCTTTCTCAAGAAGAATCTCCATTTGCTCAGTTGACTCAAACCGCTTGCGATATAAACATTACTGCCGGAAGAATACTTGCTTTTCCTTACTTTATCTACGTTACATGTGGTTCGGTATATACATACATATATATATATATTCGCTACAGCCATAACTGGAGCTTTGAAATTGTTTATTTGTAGTAGCCAGAGGGCCTTGGAACTGAGTGCGACTTCGATGGGTACCTTGACAACTTACCTGTGTAGGCTACAATGATTTACTCGATCATGGATTCTGGTGTGCATAGATGCTTCCGCTGCTCATTGCAGTTGGTTATCTTTGCTTGAAGAATCAACATCTACATCTATATAATTTTAGAATGTACCAGAACTCTCAACGCAGCAGACTTTACTGGACTGTAATCATCAAAGTAGATGCAGAATATGCAAAAGTTGGTCTTCATGCAAAGATTTTGAATTTGGTTTTTGGATGCTTCAAGTTGTGCATATAAAAGTGCAGAGTCATCTGCGGACTGCTAGGATTTCCTTTTTCTTTTGATTACCCAAATCGCAGAATAACACTAGTTCGATTTTTTACAGGTAGATTTAGTTGTACAAATCTCTCATTTGATTGGTCAGAACTTGAAAGACGAAATCTGGGAATACATTTTTCTTCTTTGTTGGTTCTTTTGTTGTTGCAGTTCCAGGTTCTTCATGCTGGATGCATTTTGTTAATTTGTTATCGTTGTTTTATCAGCTGCTACTTTACCTTTTACAGTTTATTTTATTGTGTAATCTAAGAATAGGGTGAGGACATTTATTATTCCGTATGGAATGATTACTATCACAGTCACCGTGGCCGGCGGGTATGGCCGCTGTTAGCTGGATTAGTGATTCCATCTACTCTATGATTAACTTTGTCTTCTCCCGGTAATAATTGTTGTCATTTCTCTCAAAATAACTATTTTCTTTCAAATCTTCCAACCAAAGGAGATAATATTTGTTGAATTGAGATCGAAGTTGGTATCTTTTTTTTTTTTTTTTAATTCAACCAAACGGCTTGCACTAATTAATGTATTCTTCCTTCTGTACAAAGTAGTAGTAATTCAGTGGACATGTATATATATATATATATATCCTCTCCCTACAACACAACTCTGTGGATTCAAAGAGAAGGCCAAGGAACCAGCTGAGCTTCCTTAATGGGTATTCACGCTGTTGTAGGGATAAGTAGCAATCCCGATTGTTCTAACGGCATATTAAAATTACACATAACATTATGCCCCTATTTTGTTGGGCTTTGGAGAGTATTTTTGGCCAAAAGTTTATTTGGTTTATGAAAAGGAACTAGGGTGGTTGAAAAATTAACAATAACAGCATAGATCTATTAGGTCCAAAAGTGTCCCAGGAGGGTCAGTGTCCGCAGAGGGGTTGGCGTCTCCTTAGCAGTAAATTTGACCTCACGATCCGACTCAAAAGATTAGGTTGATTGCGTAAATCTATTCTTATTAACAAAAGGATCCACCATCAGTTCGGTCATCTCAAATGAGTAGATTGAACTGAAACGTGACCACGATCCTGAAATTTACCGACCGAGTTACTATAGAGCCTCGGGTTGGCCAGAGGACCGAGGCACCGACCTTTTTACTGATAGTTGAAAAGATTATGAGACTACTTTGTAAAAAGGTATAAAATATTGTAAGCATTGAAAAGAAAGCTAACATCTGCTGCTAAACAATGGCAACTCATCCCCCCCTGGAAAACCACATGCACAGTAAACGATGGTGGTCTAATGGAGTAAAAACGCGTGAAAAGTTGACAAAAAATGCATCTCTTTTGTTAAAGAAGGCTAATGGCAAAGGTTAAGATTCAATATAAATAGGAGAGAGATTTCCACGTGAAAAAAGAGGTGAAAATAGGAAGAAAAGGGCTATTACTCACGGGGCAAAAATTATCAACCCTTTGGCTAATCAAACGCTCCTCCTTGAGAAGAATATATATATATATATTTTTTTTTGTGGAATACTGCTTGCCGAGCTCATATTCCGCTAATCAACTGACATTGCTCAAATCTGGGAACCTCTTATTCCATCTCTGAGCTTGCTAGAAGAACAGAAATCGTGCTTCGTAGTTGCACATCTCCCACCATTACAGTCTCTCAAGCAATATAAGCAACTCAACCATCCAATCATTAAAAGATTTAGGTTAAATCAATTTTTCAGATATGCATCAGGTTGGAAGCATGCCTATGGAATGTTAGCAGCGTTCAAAGTCTCCATCAATTCAAAGCAAAGAGGGAACCTAACCCTATTTTCAGAGCTATCTCATAAACACTTATAAAACTTTCCGACGATTCACGAGTGCAATGCTCAGGCCCAAAAACCACGATCTTACACTCTTCGGGAATCTTGTAAGTCCCATGGCAAAAGAGCTTGGTCTGACACGTCATCATTGACCACACCGACAAATAGTTGGCATTCTTAAAGAGCCAGCTGCGGCGTTGGTAGAGAAAGGAGCCCCCCCTGGGTAAAAGAAAAATTGAGGAAATATGTAGAAATGGGCTTAAATTATGGAGAAGACTTGAGAGAAGATTTATGTAGACGGTGCTAACCCTAACCTGGTACACAAACACACATTTATAGCAACGTATGGAAATAGATGAAGCGTCTGACACGACCCAGCATCACTGTCAAAATTCAAAAAATCCCCAAAGTCAAGAACCGCTGGACGGCAAGGAGACAAGGTAATCATGCCCGCAGTGAAAGAACAGAACAAGGCAACACTTCATCAAGAGGAGATCAAGTCAACAGCAAGACGATGCACTAACATCTAACCGCAGGGCATCAACCATTGGTTCCTCAAAGGCCAATACCAACCTGACATTCGGTGGGACTGGGCAGCAGTGTGTGGAGAAAATTCCAACAAAGGTATAGCTACCCCCTTACCCAGTGTAGGCATTCAGTTAACTATCAATTCTTTTCTAACAGTCTGTTTTTGCCTCTGACTAAAAAGTACTTCACCAAACTTGACTTATGAAAATTTCACACGTAAAAAGCTTCGTCTCTCACTTGCTCATTCTGACCCTCTCTATCCCTCCCTCATTGGAAAAAAGCAGGTAGAAAGCCAAATAACTCGATATCCTTATAATTACAACGTCTCACTTGTACCATCCAAAGGGAGTTCATTTAGTCCACAAAATCCCATGACCTGACCTCCTCAAACAGAAGGGAAGTTCGTGGACATCGGAGGATCCTAGGGGCAACCATATAGTCCATCGTACCGTAGTTAAGGCTGAATATATAAAAGCCGCTAGGGATGTAACTTCCAAAGGCCCCCTCATCTCCCGCTAAGCCCAGGTGAGTGCTCGATCCTCTCGCGAAAAGAAAACAATCCCCTTAACTTTGTTGGTTGTGGCGTGCAAAATCAGAATTGGGATCGCTGCATTCAAGCTTGGACCTCACCTTGGATGATCTCCATCCCGGATAGGACCTCTGTTCAAATACACACTACTATTCAATTATCTAAACTGAGTAATGTATTATGCAACACATTTGATTTTTTCTTTTAGAAAATTCTGGCAGCAGATCATTTTATAAGATAATTATTGTCACTCAAAAATTACAGCCAAAAAGAATAAATATCTCTTACATACTTTTATTTCTTCAAACCAAAGTTCCACATTTAACATCCTAAGTGCGAAGAAGTTCAAGTTCACTCCAAAATCACACTCCATTGAAATTATTATGAAGACTTTTGATATTTAAGTACGGTTTTCCCGTATAAGCTGCAGCAATTGACAATAACAATATGGAGTTGAAAGATTGGATCAAGATTCAAGCTCTGGGTGAGGCAGGCTCTGTTCCAAACTCTCAACAACGGGATTTCTCAGCAGCAGACAATGCCGCAGAATACAGATCAACAATTAAGACAAACATGAAAAGTCCTAAATCATCATTTTAGAGGTAATAATCAACATAAATTTACTGGACATTCCATAAATGTTGACCATTTTTTCTCCCATGCAGTCAGCATTCTGTACTATCTTTTCTCATTCAATATCTTTCAGTGAGAGTAAGATTCACATCTACACATGTTCAGTCATCAGCACATTAACTGTGAAATCGAACTATACAAGTCTCTCCCATGATAAAAATATATTTCCTGACTTACATACAAGACTTGGAACAGCAGAGCTTATCGAAGATCAACCACGTCAAACCGCAGATTTGGGTTCATGTAAACATGCGAGCAGTGCTCATATAATGGGTCACCATCAGAAGGCTCTTCGTGCGGATGAAACCCACGCTGTTGGCAATTCCGAATCACTGAAAGGCCACCTGGATCTGACAGGTGAAATATCCCATGTGGACTGCAGCAATACAAGCAAAAATGTAACATGCAAAAAACAAATACTAAGTGGAAGATGTGGATATTATTATAAACAAAGCCCAAGACATAGAATATACACTAATACTAAGACAAAATAATTAATCTCCTATTGCATAACAACTTGGGAACATTATTTTCTTCTACTCCCTTTTCGTTTGGCCTTTGTTTAGATTTTCCCCTTTATGAATCATGTATAATTATTTTTAGAAAAAACAACAAAAATAATTCAAAATCAACTTCTACCCACCTTACAAGAGAAAGGCTGTGATGCAGATATTTCAAAATCAAAACCATAAAACAATAGAGTGGTCCCCAATTTTATTTTCAATTTCTGTTTTAGTGCCAATTTTGTACTCGGTAAAATTTCATGTCAAATTACTATATTTCAAGTCATATACTGCTACGCACATTATGTATAAATTTTCAAAATGAAGAAAATTTGAAGGTTATTTTGGCATTTTTTACACCACGGGATATTCATGTGATATCGAAATATGATAAATATGTTAAAAGTAGTGTCCTAGTGTAAATTGGTACTCAAATAAAAGTTAAGATAAAATTTAAAAATATATACATATATAGTAGTTGAGAATAAAATTAGGAAAATGAGAAAAGTTGAGAATACTTTTGACATTTTTTCCACTCTTTTTCCACTCGTTTCTTTTACTTGATCACTTATATTAAACATTCTTCTATTACGAATGGTTTTATTCAATTTATTTGTTAAGGGTCTTTCTTTACTTGTCGTTTAGGATGTCTTAGCTCTTAACAATCAAGAGCTAGAGATAAAATTGCATTGTTTCTTGACTAGGAAACAAATTACAGCTTCAGCTGGATGGGAAATTTCATACAAAAAGCAAAACAAAATTCGTTGCCATATTAATAATATAACATGTCCTTTCATGACTTTAAAAAAACTATATTCTTCAAGATTGAAAAATGAAGGGGGGAAAAAAGGATAAGTTAATAGGATTTAAATGTAGAGATTCTAGGAATGCTTCGATCTGTCTCAAACTAAAGTGTTTTGTAAAGTGACCTAAGACCTTATTATGGAGTTATAGTAGCTTATTTTTAGCTAACTCTTTTAACCATTGATAAAATACCACACAGATTACTAGAATCATTTACGCACTGTGTGTCATATCAATGAATTCCAAGCCCACGAGTGCTTTCTATAAAATCTAATCCCACACAGGGAAGCCATCATAACGTAAATTCAAAAGATAGAAAAAAAAAAAATTTGAAATGGTTGATGAGAAGGGACTTGAGCAACTAATTGACAAAATTTAATATGGACATACAGTTTTTAAGTATATTATTTTTCTTAATTTTGTATATATAGATAAACAAAACTAGGATTCTGAAAACCGTGAAAAAATGGAGTACACCCAAGGTTTTCGCATTTGAGAAGTATGTAGTCCTAAGCAAAATATTAGACAGCAAATATGCATATAAATGTATTTTTAGTGGGCCATTTTCATAATTGAGATCTTAGATTCCTCCTTGTGACAACACACATGCCAGAATGAGCATCACAGAGGGGAATGATTTCAAACCTGGATGTATCTGTAGGAGCCATTACAATTGCAATTGCTTCGGGTAACATGATCTACCAATGCATAGTCAAGAAGGATCAACTCAGCTCAGTGTAAGATATAATAACAAACCACTACCACCAACACAACAAAACAGCTAATAGGTAAATAGAATTTCTAACCTTCCCAAAAGATAATAAACAATCTACTGATACTAAAGAGTGCCCTTCAAGGTGCATTACACTGAACAACTAGAACAGATGGATAACCTATCAGAAGAAGCACTATACCCATTACTCAACACTCACGTCACATCCAATTATCAACCAGTTTAAATAGTCCTAAACTAGGACTACACACATTTTCTAAAGCGTAGTTAAGAACTCCCAACAGGTTCCAGCCCACAAACTTCACAGTGTGCTTTCTCTGGAGCTTTCCCAACCCATCTCCTACCCTCAACTACTGTGTAGGTATATCTTTCCTTAGCACAACTATTATTGATATATTGTTTGTCCACCCACAGAGTAGTCTAGCAACTAACCCACATTCTCGCAAGTTCATCAACACCTTGAGGTAGATTGAGCAAAACAGAAATGCAAATCATGACATCTACAACTACTCTGGAGTCATAGTTATTAACTTCAGTACATGTTACCTCTTATTAGCAGAACAAAAACATCAATCTTGCTGTAAGTGCACTCTATAAATACCTTAACA
This sequence comes from Nepenthes mirabilis, assembly GCA_025585075.1. Classification (NCBI taxonomy): domain Eukaryota; kingdom Viridiplantae; phylum Streptophyta; class Magnoliopsida; order Caryophyllales; family Nepenthaceae; genus Nepenthes; species Nepenthes mirabilis. The sequence continues at coordinate 11,833 of JAODPA010111701.1, forward strand.
ACCCATTTGGTTGTATGCTTCATTCACATTATAAAGTGTGTCTCATGTGAATCCAATTACCTGGCAATGAAACTTTGTAACTGAGCCTTCCTTATTCTTTCATTTCATAACCAGGGAGGAGGATGGGTTTGAAAATGAGGGAAGGAGAACAACTAGGTTGATAATTAAAACACTACTAACCATTGAATTCTGTCTACTCTCATTACCCATTTGTGTTCTTATTTCACATCTTATTCCATATTTGATTCCCGCAAACCAAATGGTTCATAAGTATCATAGAACCAGGGAGGAGGGTGGGTTTGAAAATGAGGGAAGGAGGACAACTAGGTCGATAATTAAAACACTACTAACCATCAAATTCTGTCTACTCTGATTACCCATTTGTGTTCTTATTCCATATTTGATTCCCACAAACCCAATGGTTCATAAGTAGCATAGAAGCGGCATCTCATAGAAAACATTGGTTCCTTACCAAACAAGAGGGAATCGCGTAGAAAGTTGAGGAAGAAGTATTCTTGATTACCTGATAAGAATAATGGGTGTGCAGATCAACTGATGACATGAAACAGGTCTGCGAAGGGTGTGTCTGTCAACAAACTAAGAGCATAAGATAGACTAAACAGGATGTGATACAGGTTCATACAGATTCATAAAGCAATCAACAAATAATAATGCATTACAATTTGAACTCATGAGTAGGAAGACAAAATAATTGATAAGGGGAAAAAAAAAAAAACAAAGACAGGGTACGAGAGCAAACTCAAACAGGTGTTTTTGCAATAAGCCCCACCATGGGAACAACCATTTCTCCAAGCCTAGCAATACAACTTTGAGCATTTGATTTTCAGACAGATTATTTTCAGAAAGTGCATTTGATTAAGCCTAGTGAAATCAAATTATGCAACTCGGAGCATCAGCAATGTTGAAACATCATGTGAACATCAACCTTGAAACAATGAGGCATATGACCAACATGAATAACATGATGTCAAAATCCATTAGGATTACCAAACAGGAAAAGGCACTTGCAGCCTGTCCAGGGGTGTAACAAACAACACAGGAGAAAAACACACGAGATACATTCTCAAATCTTAAATAATAGTCAAAGCTCACAAGAATTATGCAGCACGCAAGCAAAAATGAGCATATTGATTCACCCGTAAATAGGATAATCATCCACCCGCAAAACAACTGGATCAAAAGTGGAAATGAAAAGTAGAAGAGGAAGATTAATTAAACAAAAGTTCCCAGTATGATGAAAATGGAAACCAATAGATGCTGAAGTACCAAAATCATGTCTTAGATAAACCCACCTAAAAGAGAGTAATACAGAAGACAAACTGTTGCCAATCAAAGTATATACTACAAATTTGTTTGGTTTAGTTCACTCTGGAGATTTGATTGGTCAAACAAGGTCCAACAGTTTTTATGGTTCAGTTCATAATCATGCAAAACCAGACATTATTGCTAATTGACTGGTATGGAAACCTAATGACCACAAATAAAGAAAGAGAAAAATAAATTAAAAAAGGAAGGTGCAGTAGCTATCACAGTTAAACAGCACTCACATGAATCCATCCAAGAGGAAAGAGCGATAATTTGTCTTGAACCTCAAATATTTCTTCCTCATTTACTGTCTGGCACTGCGAAACAGCAGAATTCTTGAGTGTTACACAGCTAAACATAACAAAATTGCACGTCAACTGAATGTCATGACATGATATTGTTGAGTACATTCATCAGACTATATTGTCTCAAACCCACTTTAGACATCTTGCTATTGCGGTTGATGATTTGTTTTGCCATTTATAAAGTTCTATTGTTGATCAGGTATCACCCCAGATAGAAATAAAACAGATTCCAAGCACAGGTGAACTCATATTAGCCAAAGTGAGAGAAGAAAATGGTAGTATGAATCTAGATCTTGAACAATAGAAGGGGATGGCTTCGCAACTCAAAGGGATGCCATGTAGGTTCTTGGTCTCCAATGTCCATATCATAAAAAAGATCGGCGACACTGACTTAGGTAAAGAAAGAGAGTGGGGAGAAAGAGTTCACATGTGCATATTATTTGACAAGAAAAGAGTTCTGATTTGAAAATTATAAAGCAACGATATGAAAATTATTACAGATCACTTATTTTTTTTCAAGTTTTTCTTGATTTTGATAGAATCTTTGTCGGTTCCAGAGGAAGAACATATAGCTCATAATATCCTAACTACAACTTCTGACAATAAATCCAGGCTTATGTTTATTGGCTCAATCTTCTCTGAAGGTCATTAACAATGCATATGGATCTATGAAAAACAAACTGGGAGGAATCTTTCACTAAACTCAGTGATAAAAAAAATTAAAGATAAAATATAATCTTACCGAATCTGAAGTTGACTCCTGCTTTGGAATTATCAACGTAGTAATGTGGAATACCCTGTTTTTCTACAGCAAGAACACACAGAACACAAGATAAATGATGAACAAAAATCCCCAAATAACATTCAGAAATATAATTGATCTTACCAATGAACCTGCTAAAACTCCACATGTTTCCAGGTTTTTTGCTGTGTTTCTTTGTGCCAGTCTCAAGAAATCTGCCATCATTCTTATTGGCTGCATTGCAGGTTAAATCAAATTAGCAATAACTTGATAAATGATGAAAAAGAAAAACAGAAAGAAACAAGTTCCAAACATTGAACAAATATAACCAAAATTAGCTGAAACCAGTAAGGCCTACAATATGCAAATGTTGATAAGAATTAGCACTGGGAATTCCATCTTCTGACGATTTTGCCTGTCCAGGTCTTGGATCAGCAACTCTGGATGGAGATATGGAATGAAGTTTTGACACCACTTCAGCAAGTACAGGAGGGGGAGCAGGCTGCCTGATGTTCCCCTCCGACAAAAGCCCATCCTTTACTTCAATATTCAGAGGACAAGAATCATCAGCACGGCGTGACCATCTACCATCATCCAATGAAAGAACTTCTTCCATAACAGAAGTATCCCGTCTGAACTTTTCATCCTTAACTGCCATCACTTCATTCTCTGTCGACTCAGTCAGGCTGTTACCATAAGGGAAGGAAAATTAAGAGCTAGAATAATATACCTAGAAAGGAAATTCAAATAGCAATAACTCTGAATACTCCTCTTTGCAATGAGTTTCAAATGCAAAATATTAGGAAAAATTCAGGACCATTAATGGCAAGCAGAAGTATGAAGCTTTAGAGAATATATAAGGTTGTTACTCGTTCTTGCCTTTGATCTTCTAGTTGAGTAAAATCGGTGCAACTTGGATACTGTACCTGTATAACAGATTGAATGAATAAAGTCATTTAGGAAATTTCCAGAGGAAAATACACCAGCTAGATAATGACCTTTATTTCTGTACCGGGTCCCAACCAATGGCCCCGAAGACCATTTGGACCTAAAAATGAATGTCTGGACAACGTTTCCTGCTTTGGAAGTGGCAGACTGAGGGATCTGCATATATACAAAAAATATCAATAAGCAAATCTGAAGGACAGCAACTAAATTTGCTTTTGTATTTATGATTTGAACTACTACTAGTAGCACAATTTTTCTTGGGGGAGGGGGATCGGACCTCTTGAAGAATGAGAAATAAAATTTTGAAGTAATAAATCAACGAAAAAGCAATATTCATCCATTAAGAGAAGAATGTTAAATCAGACAAATGTAAAGGTGGGAGCAGGCTAGTGGTCACAGTAGTCTCCATTGCAACAGCCACACCTCTTTCCCATAACAAGAGCAATTAAAAGTATTAGCAAGATGTATCAAAGAAAAATGCCCATAGAACATGCTATATCAGACAGGCATAGGGTAAGGCAACAAGCCACCAATTGCCATGAAAACTGAAGAAAGCGACTCCATAGCAATTTTACAATATGACCTGAGAGTTTTCTCCTACAGATGAGGTAGAGAGGGGTGGATAGTAAGAATCAAACCCCAGTCATTAGCCTGGCCGACATTAGAGCATCAAGTCAATGGTCTAGCTCAAATCTTTACTTAATGCACAAGTTATTGATAGCAGCTTCAATACACTAGTAACCTCAATAATACGGAGCATGCTAAAGGTGAACTATGGAACAGAATATCACAACAAAAAATAGGAAGGATAATTCTTTTGCAGAAGTTACCATTGAAAAAAACAGACCAATATTTTTCTTCCAAAATAGTTTAATAAAGATCATTTAAAGGCATAATATTTTTGGTCATTGTACAGCATGAGCCCAATGGGACCAAGAGACAGACTTGGTTATGAATCAAAAAAATAGTATAACTTCAAAAGAGCCCATGTCTGTAAATGAAGGTCAGATTCTTGAAAACTATACTCACAGTTTCTGAAACTTCCTATCAATATCCATGGAATTTGATGCAACAGCATGATTATGAACATTATTCTGCTTCCATGAAGAATGAGGCATCCTGTTTGATAGTTGCAGCTGCAAGAGGGATAATTCACAATCAGAAGGCAAAATGCGTAGTGATAAAGATAGAATAATGATTAGCACAAATGACAGGCATGTATGATTAATCTGAAAAAATAAATGTCACATTCAACCTGAAATGTATGATGATCAGTTGGACACTGAATTTTGTTAAAACTCAAGCAGTCATTTTAGCAAAGCCTTTTCTCAGATAGGTTGTGTACTAATGAGTAATGATGATAAATCATTGATTGAAAACTTCAAGAGATACCATGCATTTTCATTTCCAAACTGATTAAACTATGAACAATAGCCTTTTTAATAGTCAAGTGCTCTATTTATTGGAGACTATCAGTTTAGAAGCCACATGGATTCATATTTTGCTTGGGTCAAATTTGGATTATGAACAAAAAAAGGGGCAAAGTCACAGAATAAAATCCACTTTAATGCCAAAAAGAAGGGGATTCCAATCAAAATGTTCTTGAATTGGCACGCTTCTTGAAGATTTGAAATCTCTCTTTCCCTTTCTTGGAGTCTGTTGGCCCTGCTCATCATCACAAAAGAACAGTACTTTCTTGGCAAGGCTTCTTAATATTTTGATTACAGACAGCTCTAAACCAAAGGCAGATTGTCAGTGGACAATTCTTAGAGTCAAATAGAAGGCAGGTGCTATTTTTATCATCTTCTCTTCCATTTGCCCCAATGAAATATTGGCCTATATGTAAAATATAAGCCAATATATTGGGATCAGACCCCCTTGATACTGATATTTTACAATACCAAGATAACATCACAATATGTCTCCTAACGGCAATATATCAACCGATATTCACCCTCATATTCCAATTTGCCAACAAAGAAAAATGCTTCTAACACATGATACCAGCACGTATCACCAATATAGACAATACAAACATTTCATCCATTATTTGCCTTCTTGTAGCTCGGGGATACTGGGGCATTATTGAAAATCTAGTGGGTCTAGTTAAGAGAATGACACTTGGCAAGGATTCTTATCGCAAAAGATGGGGAGATCTTGCATTTTCAATCCTCATCCCATATTGTCACTTTTATGGTGAGAATGGAACAAGATAGCTTTCAAACAAGAAAAAACATTATTCCAAGCCCTCAATGATAGTTGGCCAAAGACATTTCACTTTTTTTTTTTTTTTGAAATAAAATATCTTATTGCAATTATTGCAAGGCTCGTGGCCTTTATCTTAGCAAAGTGAAGTACTGTGATGGCCATGTTAAGCTGATCCAATTACATAATTGTACATACTCTTTTTTGCAATTTATGGAACTTTTTTTTTATAGTTATTCTGCTTATTGAAGAAACAAAATTAATTCAAAGATGAGAGGCCCTATGCTACATATTTCAGCGCAATTACACATTTAAAAAGCATATGGTGGCTAAGTACCTGATTTGCTGCAAGACCAGAAGCACTATTATTATATGCTGAGAACATTCCTGAAGAAGATTTCTCTGAAACAAAGGCATTTCTTTCTCCTCCATCAAGTTGATATTCTATGCCTCCAGTATAAGCTTTGTTCAGCTCATTTACTCGGTGCTGGAATTCTGGCTTTAAAGATTCAAGCTCATCTATTACTGCCAACAATTTCTACCGAAAAAACAAAACATCCAAAAGACACCACGTCACATAACTACCAAATAATATAGAGTAACTACAAAAGTCACTGCATTGCTCACCTTCTTGTACTGTGTTCTTTCTCTGCTATGCAATAATTGGTAATCCCGATGGCGAGGTATCGTTTCAGAAACCAGACTAAAGATACAATAGTGATTTATTCATGTCAAAATTGTATCTGCTTTTAACTAAATTTGAAAGGGCAAAAAAATTAAATCCTTACCTTGAAAATCTAAGAAGAATGACATACAAGTCGACAATATTTTTCTCCTCCCGATATATGTCAGCCTGAATAAAAGAACCATTTCATTTCATGTAGAAACAACATGAGGCCAACATATTCAAAGCAGCGAGAAGTCCATAAACAGTAGCATTGCTGCTGCAAGAAAATACTTTCTGATAACCTGCAGCATTCTAGTTGCTCATAGCATCAACAAATGAATGTTCCTATTGTATTTGATCTAGAAACTTAGGAGATGTAACGTGTCAATTATATGTCCCAACATGATTAATTCTGGTTTAATTTCTCAAGTAGAGGAGACCAAAGAATAGTGTGATGGAAACCATAAAGATAATCTTTCTTATTTGGGGCGATAATAGAGAACGGCCTATGACAAAGCTATATGAAGTCAAAGGCATCCATGTAGTCAACCCAACATAGTATGAAGAGGCTTAGTTTGCCTTGATTTTCTTTTCTTACTGCACCCTACGTAGTTGATTGGGTTAGAGCAGTGCAGGATGACCCCAGAAGCAACAGAACTGCTAGTCTCACATACTCCACAAGCCAATTAAGGAAATCAACACACCATCCACAAGCACAATCAACAGATTATCATAATACTAACTCCGTCTGCAAGCATAAAACTAAAACAAATGGAGGTCCACTAAATTATGGATGCAAAGCCACATCGTAGCAATGACCATTGTCAACTCAAACTACAGGTTACGAAAGTAATAAAATGTAGCGGTCGACTCCAAAACCCTAGATAGATCACAAAAACAGAAGTTTTTTTGTTTTTTTGTTTTCTTTTTTCTTTTCCTTTGGAACAAAAACAATGGCATAAGAATTAAAAGAAATAACCATTAAAAAGGAAATTGATTAAATTGAAAGATGAATCAGAATGAGAATGCTTCTGCTACCACAAAGTTAATCCAATAGCTAATTGAAACAGACCTGCTTGAGGAGAGTATCGGCGATTCGATAGTAGTACCGCAGAGGAATTCGGTTGTCGACGTCGATCTTACGCGCGATCGCGTTTATGTTTATGGGCTTTCCCGGATGGTTCATCTTTTCCGGCTATAATCACCGGTCCGATGTTTTCGGCAATTCGAAGGACGCTAGACAGGAGTAGCAATGGGACGAAGGATCGCTGCGTGGACGTGCGTATCAAGTCGAATTCTAGTGGCTGTTTAAGTTTAAGCTTCTTTTTGATGAGCCAAGTTTTAGTCGTAGTTTGTTTTAGTTTTTGATGACTATTTTTTAACTTCCAACTTTCTTTAATACTTCATAAAAATATATATTAAAATAAATATCATT